>JAJPUD010015975.1:15666-35539 GCA_023553655.1 Myrmecobius fasciatus | reverse complement strand
CTATAGGGGGGTAGGTCCAGTTCATAAGAAGTTGTGGGCATCATAATGGGGAAGGCATGTGTTTGTGAGGCTATAGGAGGATCTAAAAGGCGCTCGTCCCCTCTCAAGTCCTCGCCTTTATTTATCACTTTCGTTTTTGTTTGCCGTCTTGTAGACTGGCGATCTGCTTCCTCCTCCTCACTAGAAGTTACTCTGGTGGTCCTTTTCAAATCCTCCCAGGGATATAGGTCTCTGTGTTTGTTTTTTGTCTTTTCTTTGTTTTTTATCTTTTCTTTTGTATCTAAAACCCTCTCTTCGTCCGACTCCGAATCAGCCAGGGATGATCCAACTTGCGTCATTTCATCCCGAGGCATGCTGATTGGTTTCGGATTGAGGGTGGCATCTATAATTCTAAAGATTGAAAAATCTTCTGGTGTTAGGACCCCTGGGTGCGTGTAGTCATATGCGGCCATTTGCTGCCCTACTAGATGCCACCTCTCGGGCTTGATACCTGCATGTTGCAGCCAAGGGCAGATATCCCATATTTTCTCTGTGAACTCCCGACAGGTCTTTAGGGGGAGTTTGCAATCCTTCCGTGCACATAGCTTATAAATGCTTCTTGCTAGCACTGCTTTCTCTTCTGGCAACACTTGGGGAATACTACTACCTCCCCCCATCTTCCCTACTCCCAGCAGGGGCGGCTCAGTGAAGGCAGAATCTCTGCCGAGGCAGTCTCTCTACGCTCGTGAAGGTCCCTGTTCGGGCGCCACCTGTAGCGTTCCTTTTGAGTGGAGTATCTGCCCTCTACTTACCCATCTACTGGGTCTTCAGTTCCGAGGAAGAACTGACCACTGAGCCGAGTTGCCAGGTAAGTCAAGCAGTGTTTATTCAAGGAAGACTACATCGCTCTACCCCGCCCCAGGAAGTACATGGGATTATATATCCTTAAGATACAGCAAGATCCAATCAGAGAGCCGAACTTAAAGTTTTTCCTTATAAGGTAAATACACACAAGATCTCTCTATGCGGCGTTTAGCTAATGCGCGTTCGTGGCGTATAAGCCCTGCAGGTAAGCTAGTATACTAACTATCTTTATATTCTAAGCCCCCAACACAGGAGAATGACAATAATGAGACAACATACCAAAATTTGTGGGATACAGCCAAAGCGGTTATAAGGGGTAACTTTATATCTCTAGATGCTTATTTGCATAAAATAGAGAAAGAGAAGATCAATGAATTAGGGTTACAATTTAAAAAACTAGAAAAAGAGCAAATTAAAAACCCTCAATTAAATACCAAATTGGAAATTCTGAAAATAAAAGGGGAGATTAATAAAATTGAAAATAAGAAAACTATTGAATTTATAAATAAAACTAAGAGTTGGTTTTATGAAAAAACCAACAAAATAGATAAGCCTTTAGTTAATTTGATCAGAAAAAGGAAAGAGGAAAATCAAATTGTTAGTCTCAAAAATGATAAGGGAGAACTTTCCTCCAATGAAGAGGAAATTAGAGGAATAAGTAGGAGTTTCTTTGCCCAACTTTATGCCAATAAATTTGATAATCTAAATGAAAAGGAGGAATATCTACAAAAATATAGATTGCCCAGGTTAACAGAAGAGGAAATAAATTATTTAAATAGGCCCATTTTAGAAAAAGAAATAGAACAAGCTATTAATCAACTCCCTAAGAAAAAAATCTCCAGGGCCAGATGGTTTTACAGGTGAATTCTACCAAACATTCAAAGAACAATTAATTCCAATACTATACAAACTATTTGAAAAAATAGGGACAGAAGGTATACTACCAAATTCCTTTTATGAGACCGATGTGGTGCTGATAGCTAAACCAGGTAAGATGAAAACAGAGAAAGAAAACTATATACCCATTTCCCTAATGAATATTGATGCAAAAATTTTAAATAAGATTTTAGCAACAAGATTACAGAAAGTCGTCCCCAGGATAATACACCATGACCAAGTAGGATTTGTACCATTGATGCAGGGCTGGTTCAATATTAGGAAAACTATCAGCATAATCAATTATATCAATAACCAAACTAACAAAAACCATATGATTATCTCAATAGATGCAGAAAAAGCATTTGATAAAATTCAACACCCATTCCTATTAAAAACACTAGAGAGTATAGGAATAAATGGGCTTTTCCTTAAAATGATTAGTAGCATCTACTTAAAACCATCAGCAAGCATCATATGTAATGGAGACAAACTAAAACCATTTCCAGTAACATCAGGAGTAACACAAGGCTGCCCACTGTCACCATTACTATTTAATATTGTATTAGAAATGTTAGCTTTGGTAATAATAGAAGAAAAAGAGATAAAAGGAATCAGAGTAGGTAATGAAGAAACCAAATTATTACTCTTTGCAGATGACATGATGGTATACTTAGAGAACCCTAGAGACTCAACTAAAAAACTACTAGAAACAATTCACAACTTTAGTAAAGTTGCAGGATTCAAAATAAATCCAAATAAATCATCAGCATTCTTATATATTAATAACAAAGTTCAGCAGCAAGAGATAGAAAAAGAAATTCCATTCAGAATAACAGATGATAGCATAAAGTATTTGGGAATCTATTTGCCAAGAGGATGTCAGAAACTATACGATCTAAACTACAAAACACTTACCACACAAATAAAATCAGACCTAGTCAATTGGAAAAACATTAAGTGCTCATGGGTAGGCCAAGCAAATATAATAAAAATGACAATACTACCCAAACTAATTTATTTATTTTGCGCCATACCAATCAAACTCCCAAGAAATTATTTTACAGACCTAGAAAAAATAGTAGCAAAGTTCATTTGGAAGAACAAAAGGTCAAGAATTTCAAGGGAATTAATGAAAAAAAAGACAGATGAAGGTGGCCTTGCTGTACCAGATCTAAAACTATATTATAAAGCAATGGTCATGAAAACCATTTGGTGCTGGCTGAGAAATAGAGCAGTTGATCAGTGGCATAGGATAGGATATCAGGACAAGCTAGGTAATAATGTTAGAAATTTAGTGTTTGATAAACCCAAAGACTCCAGCTTTTGGGATAAGTACTCACTATTCGGCAAAAACTGCTGGGAAAATTGGAAACTAGTGTGGAAGAAATTAAGGCTGGACCCACACATAACACCGCACACCAAGATAAGATCTAAATGGGTTCATGATCTAAATATAAAGAGTGATATTATAACCACATTAGAGGAACATAGGATAGTTTACCTCTGAGACCTGTGGAGATGGAATAAATTTATGTCCAAAGAAGATCTGGAACTCTTAATTGAACACCAGATAGATAATTTTGATTATATTAAGTTGAAAAGTTTCTGTACAAACAAAACTAATGCAGACAAGATTAGGAGGGAAGCATCAAATTGGGAAACCATCTTTACATTTAAGTGTTCTGAGAAAGGTCTCATCTCTAAGATATATAGAGAATTGTCTCATATTTATAAGTATTCAAGCCATTCTCCAATTGATAAATGGTGAAAGGATACGAGCAGACAATTTTCAGATGATGAAATTAAAACTATTTCTACTCATATGAAAAGGTGCTCCAAATCACTATTGAGCAGAGAAATGCAAATTAAGACAACTCTGAAGTATCACTACACACCTGTCAGATTGGCTAAAATGACAGGAAAAGATAAAGATAAATGTTGCAGGGGATGTGGGAAGACTGGGACACTGATGCATTGTTGGTGGAGCTGTGAACGGATCCAGACATTCTGGAGAGCAATTTGGAGCTGTGCTCAAAAAGTTATCAAACTATGCATACCCTTTGACCCAGCAGTGTTTCTATTGGGCTTTTATCACAAAGAAATCATAAGAGAAGGAAAGGGGCCCACACGTGCAAGAATGTTTTTGTCAGCTCTTTTTGTAGTGGCTAGAAACTGGAAACTGAATGGATGCCCATCAATTGGAGAGTGGCTGAATAAATTATGGTGTATGAATGTTATGGAATATTATTGTTCTGTAAGAAACGACCAGCAGGACGATTTCAGAGAGGCCTGGAGAGACTTGCATGAACTGATGCTCAGTGAAGTGAGCAGAACCAAGAGATCATTATTCACGGTAACAACAATAGTATATGAGGATCAGTTCTAATGGACATCACTCTCTTCAACAATGAAATACTTCAAACCAGTTCCAATTGTTCAGTGAAGAGAGCCATATACACCCAGAGAGAGGGATGTGAAATGTGGACCACAACATAACATTTTCATGTTCTCTATTGAGGTTTGCTTGCATTGTATTTCCTTTATCGGATTATTCTTTCTTGTAGATATGATTTCTCCTGCACAAAAAATGATGCAATAACTATACATATATTCGATTTTTTAAGTATTCTAACATAATTATCATGTAGTGGATATCCTGCCATCTAGGGGAGAGGTGGGGAGTAGGGGGGAAAAATTTGTAACAGAAAGCTGTGTAAGGGTTAATGTTTAGAAATTACCCATACATATCTTTTGCAAATAAAAAGTATTAATAAATAAAAAAACGAAAAGAAATAAAATAAAATAAAATAAAATCAGGATGAATCTCAGCTTGTAGAGGACATTACAGAGCTAGCAGATAGGGGACTACAGGCTGAGTAAGAAGCTTTAAGAAATTCTTTGATTCTAAGATTACATGAGAAATAAAAATGGATTGAAAGGAGGATAAAAATTTCCTGTTTAGGAACAAGAGTTTGTTGTGTTCCAAGGAGGTTATAGAAGATGTTGAAGAAGTCATTTTAAATAAATAAATAAACAAACAGCTAGCAAAAGGAAGACAAAGAACTACATTTTGCCAGAATAGAGAAAATGTTTAGTTTAATAAAGTAAGTGAATTTTAGTATAATGTTCTCCTTAATGTATTAAGAGATTTTATTTAGTAAATGAAAGTATATAAAAGATATGATTTCTTAGACTACTAGCTACATTTTTAGGTGATTTTGCATTAAGGCAAAACAAAGAAACAAACAGAAAAATCACCAGAGCCATTAAAACATTTCTCACAGAAAAGCTTACTATTAAAAATCTAAAACCTGGAAGGTATGTATTATGCATTAGAAAAAAAATAGAGAAAACTATGTATGATATTAGCAACAGGATGTTGCCTAGCCAGTTACTGAGTGCAGGTTATAAGATATGTAATTTCCCCTTAGGTATTGTAAATTGACCACATGGCTGTAACAAAGATTTCACTTATGAGAAAAATTAGATCTCATGGGCAGGCCATTCCTTGAAGCATTGATCTCATAAAAGATCGGGAAATATGTTGTTTCAGATTTGCATGACTTGTGACTTGGTAACTTGGAAGACCTAAATTACATTTTGTAACCTATGTCCCTAACTTAAATCATGTGGGCACTTTACAGACAAAGCCATTTCTTGGCAAAATTATTAAATAGGTAATGTTTATCTTTGCTTCACCCAGCCATTTCCTCCTATTTCGATACCCAGGGTCCTTATGCCTTTCTTCTTCTATCTTAATTTGTTCTCTGGTTATTTATTCTCATGGAAGTCTAAAGAACAACTTATTGTTACCTCTCTTAGGGTTATGTTCATTTTAACCAAGTACAAAGAGTCAAAGTGAAATAACCAAAATCTAGATTTGGAAATTTAGGTTTGAGATCTTACTGATCCACCTGAATTAAGGCCAATTGAGTGGCCACCTCTTCCACTATTGCATAAGTAGGAGCCTATAAGTTTGTGCTTAGGATGACTTGCATTATTTCTTAGACTGATTTAGGTAATATAGATACTTTCTTTTCTTCTCTATCTTTTCATTCATTCACTACTTGTTGCATGCTACAGAAGAACATTATTGAATAGAGCTGATTGAATAGAGTATACCATATTTGTAGTTAATTCTTACCTAAATATTAAACATATCCTGATCAACTGGGCATGTGATAGTTGATTACAGAATAAATTTTTCTCTGAAAAATATTTTAAATTATTGAAGAAGTGGTATGATTTTCAGCTGGTCTATTTTATAGTGACTGAATTGGAAATTGAGGGCATGTCCAACACTTGGGGAATATCAGAACAAGATGTGGTGTATGATTGTTATGGAATACTATTGTACTGTATTGTAATAAGAAATGATGAGCAGGAGGATTTCAGAAAAAACATGCAAAGACTTACATGAATGGATACAAAGTTGAGCGAGCTTAACCAGGAGAAAATTGTATGCAGTGACAACAGTGCTATATGATTAACTGTGAATGACTTATCTATTAGCAATAAAATGATGTAAGACAGTTCCAAAGGATACATGATGAAAAAGGCTATCTGCTTTCAGAGAAATAAATGACAGAATCTGAATGCAAATTGAAGCACACAAGGCCCAAAGGAATTAAGAGTCTTGCCCATGTTCACCTGAACCCAGCTCTTCATAATAACAAAATTTGCCATTATTTCTATTACATCTTCAGTCTTGGGGAAATGATAAGTGAGAACAAATCCTATCCCATAACATAGGTATAAATATTTGTTTGGAATAGTGAATAAGGCATTGTACTAGGAATCAAGAAAAGTGTTGAATCCTGTCTCTGATATTTTAACTTGCCAAATTACCATAGCAAGTTACTGTGATTTAAATAAAACTAAGTCTATAAATTATAGACAAGTTTTGATTTTCACCATTGGAGAGAATTCCCAAACCCAAAGTAGTTGCATGTACTTATTGCTATTTTTCACTCATTTTCATCATGTCCCCATTTGGGGACTAGAATGGTTGAACATTTAAGTTTTTAGTTCATTTCATAGGTGAATAAACTGTGGCAAAGAGAGTGAAGTGACTTGTCCAAAGTCACATAGCTAGTAATGTTGAGGTAGATTTTAACTTGGGTTTCCTGACTTCAGGCCTGGTATCTATATGTTATTTGTCTACTAAGTCATCTAGCTGCTTAATTATATATAAAGCTAGACCATAAGTATTGCTATCATTGAATGGTTGTTCTAATAACAACTCATTTATCTGGCCTCATTGGGAAAGAGGCATAAAATATGAAAGAATTTTCTGGATATATGAATCTATGATGTGAACCAACTAGTTCTTATTCTGGATGGTTGTGGCTGTTGGATATTTACCTCAGGTGAGGTTATTCATTTAGTATATATTCATACATAATGGGTGTGTTTGTGTGTAGAAATGTGCTATAGTAAAACCATCACTGCATAAAAGACCCAGAACACTGGTGTTTGAGCTTGGACTCTGCACATATAGCTGTGTGATGATGAAACTATTTTCTACTACTCTTTAGTTTCCTTGTTTGTAAAATAAGTTACCATTCATAGTGTAAAATTTTGTGATTCTGATTTTGGATATATTATCTATAATTTTGAACTGCTCCAAGTAATCTATTATATCCTATAAAGTATTTGATTCAGTTCAGTGCCATGTGCCAAGCTCTGTGCTAGGTGCTAGAAATACAAAAAGAAAGATGAAACATATTCTGTCCAAAAGGACTTTACATTCCTGAAAGTAGACTTGTATTTTATGATCTAAAAAAAAAAAATACTACTGTAAAAGAATGAGTATTTGTTCAGTAACTTAAGATGACATGTTTATGTTTGTTTGTGTGTTTGTTTTGGAGACTGGGTCTCCCTGTCTCACCCAGAATCAAGGAACAATTCACAGGTCTGATCCCTCTGCTGTTGTTCATAGAAATTTTGATTGTTCTGTTTCTAAACTGAGCTGGTTCTGTTCTCCGTAGGTAGAGTGATGGTCCCTGCCCCCCCAGGGGTCTTAACATATTGTGCTGGATGACTGTGGATGCATAATATGGCTTTATTGCTACTGCAGCCTGGAGTGCCTAAGAGATTCAGAAGGCTCAGCCTTTCCAGTAGCAAGTATTATTGGTATGCATTACCATACCCAGCTCCTTAAAATGTCAGATGGAGATCTCTCATAACACTTATACTCTGTGCCAATTATTTGGTAATTATCATATTTGGATTACAAGTTATTAAAAAAAATCTCTTCTTTACCAAGATGTGCTATACACTCTTTGAAGGTAAAGTGGTAATTTTTATAGGACTAGTTTCTCAGAATATACGTTGTCATTGTTTATTAAAATTCTTTCTAGTTCCAAAATTATACTATGGTATCACTTAGAAAGTCTGTAAAAACCCAAATTCCCAAAGCTAGGTATAATGTATACAAGGGAATGAAATAATTGAGTCTAGACTGACCATGGGTACCACCTGCTTATATTTGCTTAATTCTAAAAGATGAGCAATGACTGTATTGAGGGTTCAGAAGAAAAAAAAAAATAGAACAATGCTCAAAGAAATAATGGACATCACACAAGAGACAGGAATAATGAGTTCTGTGTGAAAATTAAAGCTATCCTAATGAGAATTCCAGTTATAGATGCCAAGAACCCTCTGAGGTTCATTTCTCATTAGATGTTTATCCCTGTACAAATATGAATCAAAGGGAACTTCATAAATCACTACCTTGGAGATAGACAGTTAACAAAATGTGCAGCCATCTGCGTTTTAAACATTATATGATTAAGTTTCTTTTAAATAAAAATGAATTTATGATTAAGTAAAATGGAAATTTCATTGATCTAAAGAGTGGGTTATTAGAAAAAGATAGTCTGACTTGTTCTATGGGACTGATGTGATTGTCTGAATATAGTTATTGACCTCAAAATCTCTTCTTTCTTGAAAATAAATGATCATGAATCATTAAAATGAATGAATAACAAAATATTGAGTGATTGCTATATGCAAAATATTGTGCAAAGGAGATAGAAATAGTAAAAACAAAAACAAAAAGAAAAAAACAAAAACAAAAAAAACCCAAAAACAACAAAAAACAAAAAACAAAAAAGCACACACAAAAAAACATGGCAACCTCTGCTCCAAAGGAGTCCATATTGTATCCAGGAAGGAGCACATACAGAACTATTCAGTTCCAAGTTAGATGAAAAGGTATCATAATTCTTAGGGTGCAGCAGCAAAGTATGTAGTAGTATGTATATTATTTTTATGTCATTTCCACTGATCTTTCCTTTTCTAATATTGAATGGTTTTATATTTCCAAAGACTGCTGCTATTTCACATGCTATCTAATTTCTCTATTAATAGGGCAGTTCTTGAGAAACTGGAGTCTTTGCTGAAATTTGGAGTTTAATAAGTGAGTTCCTGGTGTGGGGTTTCCTCAAACTTTGTCACACTTCTGTCAGCAATTCACAGGCTAAAGGAGTTCACTGATTCAGGGGCATAGGATTGAGACCTATAAGTCTTACACTCACCTCCTTCCATGCTCATCAGGAAAATACAATGGCTGCTGAGGTTTTGAACACTCATATATTAGGAGAACTGCCCACCGCTGGATCCCACATAATTCAAGAAGTCCCAGAAGGTACTCCAGGGGCAGATTTATTGGCAGCATATTTACACTTTTCATAACCAAGTGTTGGCCATGGGTACAGTGAGGTCCAGAGGCAAATGGTAAAGGTCAGGGAGAAGTGAACTGGGGGAGCAGTTTAGTGGAGCTTTAAGAAATACTTAAAGCAAAAGTCAGAGTTTCTCCTACCATAAGCCAAGAGTTAAGAGACCATACAGTGACCTTGGGTCTGAAGGTAGTTCTCACCTGGAAGGAGACTGTAGGAATTTTTAAAGGTTTTACTATGGAGGATGGGGGGAAGGTTAAGTCCTATCTGGATGAGGGAGTTAATGATGAGGTCTTCAAAGTTAGATGTGGTTAGCTAGGAACTGATAAAAATTCATCCCTGAGGCAGTCAAGAAGGCCTTGAAAGAGATCTGTTTAGCTCCACGGCCCCACCCTTTGGGGAGGTGGTCCAGTTTGAAATCCAAGTTAGGTCAAACTCCTGAGACCCACCCTCTGTACAGGCCTAGAGCAGTCTCACCTTGCCTTCAGAAATCCCAGTCACATCCTTGAGGTTAAATTTTTCCTATAAAACCTACTTATGGGCCATCCCATGGCTGCTGCCTTTCTTTGGGTCAGTCTGCCATGTCCTTCCCCTTTCCCCAGTGATATCTCTCCTAATTTCATTTGCTCTTCAACCCCCTCTCCTCTTTATGGATAACTCTTTTTTTTTCCCCTGAGGCAATTGGGGTTAAGAGACTTGCCCAGGGTCACACAGCTAGGAAGTGGTGTCAGACCAGATTTGAACTCAGGTCCTCCTGATTTCTGGGGTGGTGCTCTATCCACCGTGCCACCTAGCTGCTCCTGGCTAATTCTTTTAGGGTGCTAAGTCCCTTTCAGGATTTAACCTGCCAACTAACATGCCCCAACCTCATGAGGTGCTCCCTTTCTACTGGGTAATTGTGTGTTCCACTGAGGAGCTTTCATATGTTCTCTCACTCTATTTCATATGTACCATTCCTGGTGTCTATTGTATCCCTTCCTTTTGCCTGTAATCTCTTCCCTAAATCAATGTGTGGGACAGGTGCTATTCCCAAATTAACTAATCAGAAACATCTTCAGGCACAAAGAGTAAGCATTTATTTAGTCCCTGCAGGGAGAAGCCCTAGCATTCCTAGTGTAATGCTCAGGGAGAAACTGAGGCAGTATCACACAGTGGAAATTAGGTATTGATGTTAGTTGAGAGTTCAGAATCCATAGCTATGGATCAGGATTGCTGGGACTCATGTCTCAAAGTACGAAGTCCAGGCCAGAGACTGACACAGCCACAGCCATGTTAGCCGACTGAATACAAAGTACTCAGTGATGTCATCAAGGAACTTCAAACATTATATAGGGTCCTATAGCTCAGGGAGACAAAGAACTCATGGGAACAGCTGAGCACATCTGGCGTCCAAGGAAACCATAAATTCAGTTCTGACAGGTAAGGAGTAGGATGCCAGAAACTGGGAGAAGACAGTAAGTCTGGGTCATACAGATAAGGGGGATGTCGAGGCTGGCCACCTGGAGGTTTCATATTCCTTTGGAATGTGAGCCCAGTTATTTCTGAAGGTCAGAAGGAGGGAGGTTGTTACAGAGCAATTAAGGGAAGTTTGGAGATGGGAACTGTAGCATTAAGGGAAACAGGGCAATTTAGGGAAACTGATATGTGGGAACTGTGGCTTGGTCATGGCAACAGAGCAATTGAGGGAAACTGATACTGCAACTGAGGGAGACTGAGGTAGCAACTGAGGGAAACTGAGACAGGCAAACTGTGGCACAACACTGGGAAGCATCTAAGCTCCCACCATCAAGCTTGTCAGGGGTTAAGTAACAAAAGACCCATATCTTTTCATTGGATAGACAAAAAGGAAGTAGCCATCCTTGACCAATGGTCACTAATATTGTGTGCTTCCTGTGGGTTGCATCACTTCCTGTCACTTCCTGTGGCTGACCCAAGGTCTTAACCTTTTAGAGACCTCTAGGCCCTGAGATCAAGTGACTTCCTGCCATCTGAGGTACAAGGTCTGATCTTCAGGCTCTGGGAATAGGGATCATGTGACTAGACTGAGAAAACTTCACCCGATCAATCCCATTTATAAACCCACCTTTTGCCAAAGAGAATGGCCATTGTGAATTTTTCACATGAGCAAACCCCAACTTTTGGTGCCTGCCAATCATCTAGTATCTGTATCACTCACATCATGTTGGTGTTTAATCTCCTCACCAGGGTATGGTATTTCTTTGGCCGGTTTGTGGACTGACTGGGCTCAGTGTTTCTTAAGAAGGCTTGAAGATGGGTACATTTCTGTGCTCATTTTCCTGACTATCATGACTATCATTTTCCTGACTATCATTTGTTTTTCTGGCCACCAGGGAGATTTATCACTACTTTTCACAAGATTATACTGAAAAATATGGTGTGCCCTACTGGTCTTAAAGAATAAGAAGATTATGGAGTTGGTGAAAAACTTAAACACAAGGGAGTCTGGAAGTTGCCCATGTCTTTGGGGGCATAAGTGATGCATAGTCCTGGTGCTTCACTGATATCCACAAAATATTTTAAAGGAAATGTAATGGGTCAATTCTTTAAAAATTGTTCATGGAAAGTCACCTGCAAGCTAAGTGGCACAGTGAATAGAATACTGGGCCTCCAAACAGGAAAATATGAGTTCAAATCTTACCTCAGAAACTTATTAGCTGTGTGACTTGGGGAAATTCATGAATTTTATTTTCTTCAATTCTATCATCTGAATTTCTAAATTGTTATAAGTGGGCATAATAATAACACCTGCCTCACAGAATTATTATGAGGAAAAACTGTTTTTAAAGTGTGTTGCAGACCTTAAAGCACAATATAAATGCTAGTTAAAATTATAATTGTTATTATGCCATAGGTGTGGCTGAGCTATATATACTTATATACTTATGGAGGCAATACCCATACTATATCAGAGATGTATTGAAATATTTTTCTAATAGAAAAATTACTTTTATGGAATATGTTGGATTATTACCTTCCTGCCTTCCAGGAAACAGGTTTAAGAACAAAGCAAAATAAACAAACAAAAACTACCCAGCTTTTGTGGAAAACTTTTCTTTTGCTCTCCAATAAGATTTAAAAAAAATAGTTTGCCGAAGTCCAGAAAACATTTGGTGTCTATGATGGTCCATCCAAGAATAAATTTGACTTGGTGCTATTGAATTTTTAATTTTTACAGTTATAGTGCATTATATAAAATGCTTGATGAACTTGATTTTCCCTTATGTTCTCAGTAATATGCTCAGCTTTGTGTTCTTTTAGCTACAGTGGAAACAAAAGGTTTTTAGTCTTCACAATTTCTACTTAGGTTCAAGGTCTACATTTGCTGGCAAATACTCTCTTTTATAAGATTTTTGGAGAAAGGATATGTCTCTGCCTAGAGTCATTTAATTTGATGAGAACTATGATCCCATAATACACAGCATTTTTTCTCTTTAGTGAGCTACATTTTCATTTAAATTATTCAGCAGAAGATGGCATTGGCTTTGAAGAATACATTGTCTTATAAAAGAGAACTTATATTTAGTAAATGTCAACTAATAACAATTAGATAGTTTGGAAGACTTTGGAAGATTATCCCCTGTGATTATATAAAAAAAAAGAGTAGTGATTAGTAAAGGCATGTTGCTATAGAACAATACTCTTTCAAATTTTAGCTAAGTATCAGCTAAACACACACACACACACACACACACACACGTCAACAGTAACTAGGCCCTATAAACCACCATCACAAAGTTGAAGGAAGTAGATCACAATATACTTGACATTTCAGCTTTATTTTAGTTTTTTAAACACAAAAGCAAGAATTAGGCTATTTGCACAGATGTTAAATGTTAAAACCTTAAGTCAGTTGTGTTTTTGTTCAACTCACAGTTAAATACAGTCTTGGACATCCATCTAGATTTTTGCCCCCAAATTATGTCCCTTCTATTTTGAATCATATTTTTTTTCCCTTGTTCTGTTTGGTAACAAAACCATCACCACCATAATCATCTCCCAACTGGACCAAATACCTAGTTGGCATTTATCTTCCACAGAAATGTAAACTTTATAGATTCATAATTATCATAACATCATTAACATTAATAGCCCAAATTTAACAATTTAGACAGTAAAATAGAGAACAATGGATTAACAATTTCTAAAGATGGAAATTTCCTCCATCTTCTTTGGAAATTAATCTCACAATTAAACAATTAAAACAAATAAACAAATTCTTTGGCATATTTCCTTTTTCTACCTCTTGACTTTTATGTGAGAGTAGCCTCTCTATACTCAAGTTGCTATTAGCATATTATCTTGACCTCCTTTTTGTATCTATCTCACTCTCCCTTGTATCAATTATGTGTTCTTGATATCAGAACTTATGGCTTTATTTGTTCATACCACCTAGCATATACTTTTCCCATTATTATTTGTATTTAATAAAAATAATAATGCAAGTGTTTAATAAATGCTTATTGACTTGAATTGAGTAAGAAGCCACTGCTTATACTCATAATAATTTTATATTTCATAATAGGTATCTTAATATATTATCCTTTTTTTATTCTCCTATAAAAAAGACAACCATTACTATTGATTACAATTATGAATTAAGCAGAACCAAGAGAACATTGTACGCAGTAACAGCAAGATTATATGATGATCTGTTGTGATAGACTTGGTTCTTCTCAGCAATATGGTGATTCAAAACAACTCCAATAAACTTGGGAAAATTCCATTTGCATACAGAGAAAAAACTATGGAGATTGACTCTAAATTGAAGCATACTATTTTCACCTTTTTTTAATTGTTAGTTTGTTTCTTTGCTTTTCCTTTCTTGTGTTTTTCCTCTTTTTGGTCTGATTTTTCTTGTACAACGTGACTATGGAAATATGTTTGAAATGATTGCACATGTTTAACCTATGTCAGATTATTTGCTGTCTTGGTGAGAGGGGAGATAAGGGAGAGTTTAAATTGGAACACAGAGTCTTATAAAAATGGATGCTGAAAAATATCTTTATATGAATTTCAAAGAATAAAATACTATTGAGGAAAAAAAATTAAAAAAACCCTCAACTATTGATTACAATACATTGTGCCTTCCAAATCCTTCCCTCTTCTCTTACTCATCATACATTTCCTGGATAACATCCTTTTTTTTTTGCCACTTCTTATGGAAAGACTTCCATTTGTGTTATTTAACAGACAACTGATGAAAATACCTAGAGTTAGAACATGGAATGCCCCAAGAAGGCCAGTGCCTCTGGATTTAGTAATATCTGTAAATAGGGGAAGGGTAGATGATGAAGTACTTTAAATATCCCAAAGAGGATGTTATATTTGATTCTAGAGATGACAGGAAAGCATTGGAATTTACTGAGTGGAATGAGTAACATTGTCAGATCTATGCTTTATGAAAATCATTTTAATGGATGCATACAGGATGGACTAGAATGGGAAAGAATTATGGGATGCAGACTCATCAGCAAGCTATTGGAGCAGTCTATATGTAAAGTAATGAGCTTTATCAGAGTGGTGACAGAAGGAGAGGAGAGAAGGGGGCAGATATGAGATATCTTTTGATGATAAAATTGATGTCATGGTAAGAATATTGTTTATAGTGAGATGACACCTAGGTTATGAGACTGTTGGGTTGGGAAGATGGTATTTATCTTGACATAATAGGAAAATTTAGTGGAAGGAGGGTTAGGGAAAAGATGAATTCAGTTTTAGACATGAGTTTAAGATGTTTGTAGGACATACCATTTGAGATATCAAATAGACAATTGAAGATGCAGAAGTGGAGGTCAGCAGAGAGATTAAGACTGAATAAATTCATTGGCGATTCATCAGCATAGAGATGATAACTGAATCCATGGGAACTCATGAAATATAGTATAGAGGAGGAAAATAAAAGTGCCCAGAAGCAATATATGGTTAATAAATGTGACCTGATTAAAGATCCAGCAAAGGAAAATGAGAAAGAGAAGTCAGATAAGTGGAAGCAGAGTCAGAGGGAAGTAGTCACCTGGAATCTTTGAGAGTTGATATTATCTTTTTTTTTTTTTGCTTTTTTTTTGCTGAGGCACTTGGGGTTAAGTGACTTGCCCAGGGTCACACAACTAGGGAATGTTAAGTGTCTGAGACCAGATTTGAACTCAGGTCCTCCTGACTTCAGGGCTGGTGCTCTATCCACTGCGCCACCCACGTAGCTGCCCCCAAGAGTTGATATTATCAAGGAAGGATATCAGTGACAGTTTCAAAGTCAATAAAAGTTTGAATATTGAGAAAAAGTCAGTATATTTTTTAATTAATAGATTATCAGTTACTTTGAAGAAAGCTATTTTAGTTAAATAATGAGGCCAGAAACTAGAGGATTAAGAAGTTAATGGGGGGAGAGGAAGTGGAAGCATCTATTATTGACAGCCTTTTCAAGGACTTCAGTTACAAAATGCAGGAGAGATATGGGACAATAAGTAATGAACATAGATTAGGCAATGGTTTTTTAAGGGAGGAAACATGGGCATGTTTATAGTGGAAAAATGGCCAGTTAGGAAGTGTAATTTTGAAAATAAATGAAAGGGGGGGTGATGCTATTAGGCAATTATTTGGATAAGATGAGATAGAAATGAAATCACTTGACAGCTGGGCATTGTCAAAGAGAAAGGCCAAGTTATCATATTAGGCAGGGTTAAAGGAGGAGACAGTGGCAGAAGGCATCTGGGTTATTGAGATAAGGAATAGAGGAAAAAAAGGAAGTTCTTGTCAGAGAGGGTGAGAAGGGAAACTGGAAAAATTGAAGTATAAAAATCTTCATGAAAGCTATTACATAAAAATTTTATCAGAAATTTCTTGAGAATATATTTGAAAGTATAGTTTAATGTTTTCAAACTGGATAATGCTACTTTCCAGGCTGAGCGTCTTAATAGTTAATCACCAGCCAGGTCTGTTCTGGATATGTTGACATCAACTTGACTGTATGTTAATAGCTTTAAATATGAACTTAATACTTTATTTGCTATTCAAAGGTTTTTTTTTAGTTAAATAGAGTCATACTAATAACCCATATATGGGTGAAGAAGTGTGATTCTTTTTCAGTGACCACCACAAAAGTGCCCATATATGAAGAAAACCCTTCAATAGTCAATGGATCTGGTGGGGTTCTTGTTTATTCATTCATTATGCTCCTGACTTAAGAATAGATTTCATAAGAGTTCTTTCCCCATTTTTAAACTATTTAATGCTACATTATAAACTTGGATGATGTTCAGTGATAATTGATTGAGAAGCCACAGTTTTAGAAATCAATATGGAAATATTAAAACACTGATAATCTTAAAATCCAAGATGGCAATTAATAAGGCTTGAATTTAACAAGAAGAGAAAAGCAGCAGACAAAGAACATGTCTCAGGAAAATTAAAAAAAATATTACACAGAGTAAAATATGTATATTTATGATTGGATATGTAGTATTAACAATATATAACAACAGAAAATGCCAAAGAAGAACAAGAGTCAAATATTCATCAGTGAATTAGATAATAGGAAAGAAGAGGTCACTGGTCAAAAGTGAGACGATGAAGAAGAAAATTTCCATAACTTTGTTGGGATTCAATGCACAAGAGTTGCATAGGATTGTTAGGCATGTAGTAATATTTATCATTGAATGGGATGTCTAAACTGATAAGATTACAGATCCCTTAGAGAATTTGGGAAATTATATATTTTTGTCTCATTTTAACTTTTAACTGAAATTTTCTAAATAAAGGTTTCCAGAAAAAAACATGTCAAATGCTATAGTTTGAAGTGATTGCATAGGAGCAATTGAAACACAAAGGCTGATGAACATGATGAAGTTTATAGTAGCTTTAGGGAGAAAATAAGCTTATTTTCTATATTGGTCTCTGAAACAGTCTAAGGATGGATTGAAATGTTAATGTTTGAGCCTTATAACTGACAATTGTCTATGAAATGATAAATATCACTGAAAAGTGGTAATAAAATAACTAACAAAATTATAAAGGGCATCACATTTGTGAGAATATGTGCTTGAAATAGTGTAATAAATTACAATCTCATCATAATTATTGGGGAGAAAGAGATTGCATTTTCTTATTAAATAAAGAATAAGCACTTGGTCCTGTTGTATAACAGGCAATTTGGCACTAGCTAAGAACCACTATTAAGGGTGCTTTTATTATCCAAGAGTAAAGATATGTTTTTTATCTATTCATAATTTCAATTAATTGTAAATCTGAAATGTCCCATTTGAAATGACTCATTTTTATAGCTAAAAATGGAAATGATTATTCTTAATCTAGCTCTTTCCACCTTTTCATTTCTCTTAATATGCAGATATTCTATATTGGATATGTTTATTTTTTTAGGTTCTGGGAATTGAAGGCTTGATCCTTCCTTTGACTTCAGACTTCTTTTATTTTGCATTTTCACCCTTGTAAAATATGGCTGTTTTCAATCCAATTTTGAATGACAATTCTAGTATCATTATTCCTTTTATTTTTTTCTTTTTTGACTTGAAAACATGTCAAATTATTATAAAGTTGCACACATTATCACAATCTTTCTTGAGCAGCAACGTATTGTGGTGAATAGGGCACTGAGCTTGGAGTCAGGAGACATAGAATAAAATATTTTATTTAAATATTTAATAACAGTGTGGATATGGATAGCAGTAGCAGCAGCAGCAATAGAAGCAGTAGTAATAGTCATAGTTATAATCATAGTAGCTATGGTAGTCATAGTAACAATATTAATAAATTTAGTGTTTGTTCTAATAAACTTAGAGTGTTGTTTAGATAGAACACTAAGCACTTTAAGCTTTTTAGCCAGGACTATCTAACTAGTATGTGTTAGAAGCAAGACATGAATTTAGGTCTTTTTGGCTCTGAAACCAGCAGTAAACCACCTTAATACATTTCCTCTTATACTTATTTATGAATAGTTAATGCAAATGTGGAAGGTGTATGCTGAAATAATTTATTTTCCCTATGTACCAAAAGCTTTTGGGGCATGTGTGGAGTAAGAATGCTGCTTCTGTATAAAAGAATGTCGTGGGTGTGAAAGAGAAATTATGGGAGAGAGTCCAGATTTGTAAGAAGTAGCAGGAAGATATGAGATACTTAGATACAGTGAGAAACGTCTATGCAAAAGGACATTGAATCTACACAGTTCCTGGGAGAAAAACCAAAACAAACCAAAACAAAACAAAACAAAACAAAAAACTAAAAGAGAGCAGTGTCAGAGGTATACACTGACCAAATGGGGGCATATTGGAGTACTACATGGAAGAGAAGATTTGATGAACAGGAAATCACAGCAGAATTAAGGAAGGGCTAGAAGTTAAAATTATGAAATATAAAGCCATGACTTGAAGGAGCCTACTCAGACCTTCCCTTTTATTCTAAGCATGAATCATACAGATGGTACAGGACTGGAATAAGAAGAGTTGTCTGTCTTATCATTCCAAAGCAACCAAAATATATAATTTTCAGAAGGACTTTGTAATTTTATGGAAGTGGTAGAATTTTCTTGATTTTTCTTTGAGTCACTTAATTACATGGCACAGTGACAGCTCATTAAACTTGCATCCAGGGAGACCTGAATTCATATCCATTCACCTTGTAACCAAACAGGTGGGCCCAGAGAAGTTGTTTAACCTCTGCCTGCCTCAGTTTCCTCAACTGTAAAATAAAACAATAATAGCAGCCATCTCCCAAGGTTGTTTTAAGGAAAATATTACATAATTATTATAAAGCATTTTTACAGGCTTTAAAGTGTGACATAAATGCCAGCTATTATTATCATTAGTATTATCATCTATAGGGTCATGTATGATTTATTCCTATGTTTTTGTTGTGTTAATAAAAATTTTTATTTGTTTAATGTTTTATCAGTATAAGTGCTTACAGTAGAACTAAAGTCTTGGAGAGGTAATGAGCAAAATAATATATAGTGATTTATTGCCAAGACTTTTTTGGGATGAGAATCTGTGCCTGTAATATTTTGTAAGGATTCCTCATAATTATATCAGATTCCTTGTGTCAAGAAGAAAACTCTGACATCAGTGTCACAAAAATATATTTTCAATATATTTCATCACTATGTGAAGATCATTTCATTTGATCTAAACAAAATCCTGGTGGCTTGTTAATCTAAATATACATTTTTTTTTTCAGCTGAGCCAACTGAGGCTCGATGAGATTAATTAAATTACCCATAGTTTCACAATAAAAAATATTGCAGTCAGAATGTGAACATGAGCTTCTCTTGGCTCTATGCCCAAAACCATATTGTGCCAAGGCATACTGCTTTACCTCTCAAATATATCAATCAACAATATATTTTCTTCATCTTCCATATACACATGATCCAGTCTTCAAGAAAGTGCAAAGGAGCTCTCTCTCTCTCTCTCTCTCTCTCTCTCTCTCTCTCTCTCTCTCTC
>JAJPUD010015975.1:0-15656 GCA_023553655.1 Myrmecobius fasciatus | reverse complement strand
CTCTCTCTCTCTCTCTCTCTCTCTCTCTCTCTCTCTCTCTCTCTCTCTCTGTGTGTGTGTGAAATTAGTTATTGAATTTTTGGAATTTTAAAATGTTTATTAAATCTTCTTTCAGTGAGTATAAGGATAAGGTTACTTCTATTTGTTATTCATATTATATGTGTATATTTTTGTATGTGTTCATGTTGTGAATTTTCCTTTTCATTGAGCCCCTTGCTCTAGAAACCACATAATGTGCATATCTATTATGGAGATTTGAGTCAGTATGCTCTTTACTCACAGTTAGCTTAATCTTTCTAACCAGTCATGCACTATCACAGACAAAAATTTAAAAAAGATTCTGATCTTTAGTTCTGGTCACACATCAACATTAAACCTAAATGTTTAGAACAGGGAACTCTAAAAAATCTCATTTATTTTGTTACTCTTTTAAAATAGGTCTACTGCTAACAAGTCTTTGGGTATACATACTAGACTCACTGTGCTGTAAAGGAGCAAAAAGAAATGACAGATATTCAGTTCCAAGCTGAGAAACCAAATGTTAGGCAGGAACAATGAAGGAATGGAACTCAGGGGTTAGCTATGAGCACTGATTCCTTCTGCTATTTAGAATATTAAATCCACTAATGAGTACCAAACACCATCGTGAACTTGCCAAAGAGTAGAGCAAGTTTGCATTAATGTTCTGATCATATGGTGTCCAACTGTCTATTCATTGTATTTTAGAATTGAGCTAGGATAAGGCATTCAGTCAAATGGTTCATCATTTTCTCCCCCACAGGGAGGGGATATAATTTCTTATTTCAAGAGTTCCTTTCTTGGGGTTGTGGTAGTAGTCATTCTGAGTGTAAAAAGCTTTAAAATGCAAAAAAAAAAAATACAAAGCAGGATCTGTAAGGCAAAAGATAGTGTAAAAAGTGGCAGCAGTTTACAAATATTTTCCCCATAATAACCCTATGAAATAGGAAGTATTATCTTCCTTTTGTAAATATAGAAATTGAAGTTTATAGACTATAAAAGATTTGGTCACATAGTTGTCAATAACAACTAAGTACCATTAGTAACATCTCTATTTTTTGACCTCTAAGGAAAAGATGTAAAAATATCTTACTGAATTAAAAAAAAAATACTTTTACCTAGAGACATTTTCTTCAATTATTTAATAAAAGCAAATGTAAAAAAAATAAAAAAAATAAAAAACCCCCAACAAAACCTATACAAAGCTTGGGAGCATGTTCTTCTATAAACTAAATAGTAGTTTCTGGTGGGAATTCTACTCAACATGTATCTCAGTTTATACATAGCATTAATTCCACTAAGTTCATGTCCATATGTGACATGGCTATTAGATGAAATCTTCTCTCAGCTCTCATTTATAAATATATACAAGGATACTTAAAGATAATTCCTTATAGGGGTCAATGTAGTCAGTGCTGGCCTGGTTATTACATCTGACCTGGACTATGAAACCTGGAATTTTGTATCTAATTATTCTTATCTTTTAAAATCTATGAGCCCAGACACATTATGTCCTAAAATCAGAAAAGAAAAAAATAAATAAAACAACCAAGAACTGAGACTCAGGCCTAAAGCCCCATGGCCTGTATGTGGGAGAGGCCCCAAGAACTCTCTCTGGGCAATACCAAATGTTGTGACTAAAAGAGTTCTATTATTTATAGGACATTCAAAAAGTATTATGGAAAAAGGGCTATCTTACAGAAATGTAAAGGGATCTTTAATAGTGTTAATATGAAAGAAAAACTCTAATAAATGAAATTAGGAATATATTTTAAATTTGGGAATAATTGATAATAAATGTAGGGAATATCAAAAACCAACTAGTTTAACAAAATATTTGACAGAAAAAGGGTTGGTATAACCTCTCATATAACTTTATATCTTCTTTCTTTGCCAGTAAAAAACCCAGGGTTAGTAATTAAGAGCAAAGATTACAAAATTAAGTGAGTATTTTTCCCAAGCTGTATGAATATTCCTCTCTAAACATTTTTTTCAAAATTGTGTCAAATCAAATTCTAAGTGGAATAATCAACAAAAAGTTATTGAATCATTTCTCCAGACTAGCACAGCTTACAAGGACAGAAATAGAAGTCTGCATATACTGCTGTGGGTGCTGGTCAGAAGCATAGTGCAGAGGAAATGACCCCAAATGGGGACTTTGCAAGCGGCAGTAGTGACAACAGCAGTAGCAGGAGCAAAAATAGCAACCTTGCCAGAAACACTCAGCTCTGTTACAGTAAACAGATGCAACATTTAATCAGAAAGAGATTACAAGGGATTCCTGTGTGTGAGCCCTGGAATTCAGAGCAGAAAGCTATTTCCCAGTTCTGGATTGAAGTTTCAGGGTGAAGAACTTCTTGTGATCTCAAGAAAGCAGGAACTGCATAGAATAGGAGGCCAGTGACAATACCTCTTCAAAAATCATCCACCTTGGAAGCACTAGAAAAATTAAAGAATGAGATTAAAAGGGGGGGGGGGAATTGAAGAATCATAAAAGAGTGATAGAGGACAAATTAAGAAAACAAATGAGAAAAGCAAGAAAATTTAGAAAAGAAAATAGCAACTTTGTAAAAGAAGCACAGAAAATTCAAAACAAAATAATCTTAAAAATAAAAATTGGACAAATGGTCAAAGTAGTAAAAAAAACTTCATAGAAAGCAAAAACTGAAACAAAATAATTCCCAGGATTCTGGGAAGATGGCAGAATAAGTCAGAAAATTTCAAGCTCTCCAGATTTCCCCCACAAAACAAAATTGTCCCTGAGGGTGAGCACAGACCAGTGAAAAACAAATAATATTTGGGGCAAAACAAAGGTCCTCTTGGGACAGCCCAAGAAGACCATAAGAAAGATAGCAGGACTTGGGTTTAACTAGTATGAAGTGAAATACCTCCAGGCTATCTCCAAAGAAAGAACAAATAGGAAACAGACCCGAGGCTAGTTGGGTTTAGTGGTAGCCTTAGTTTGAACCATAGGAACTTTTATCTCCCAAACAGCAAGGGGAGTCAAAGGTCTTAGTCTAGGAAGAGTGAGGGAACCTCTACTAATTAGGAGTGCCAGTCCCAGGTGTACTGCAGAGAGAGCCCTAGGCTAGAAGGAACCATCAGACCTTGTGAGTACAGAAGCAGTGGGGCAGGAATGCTGCTAGCTGTGGACACTTGAAGGAGTGGGAAGCTCTTGGATTTTAGGTCCAGGTCAGAAGAAAGAGCTGAAGTGAAACAAGAGGCATCATTCCTCTCCTTCTTACTCTTTACCCCAATTAGAGGAGCTTACACTAATAATTCTCATTAAAAAAAAGAAAATGAGCAGGCAAAGAAGAAAGAACCCAAAACAGAGATTTACTATAGGAATGAGGAAGACTGATGATCATCTTCAGAGGAAACCATGAAGTACAAAAAACCTCCTCTACCCCAAGAGTAATGCAAGTGGTTCCCTGCTTAGAAAGGATTTATAGAAATCACAATTTTTAAAAATCAAAAGAGAGAGCTTGAAGATGTTGTTTTACTTTTATTCGGAATGTGTCTAGCTTCTCTTCATTACAAAATAATGCTTGCTGTAGATTTTAGGTAGATAGTAATTATTTTAAGGAAAGCTCCCTTTATTCCTATGTTTTCTAGTGTTTTTAATAGGAATTGGTATTGTTTTTTAACAAAAGTTTTTTATGCATCTATTGTGATTATCATATGCTTTCTGTTGGTTTTGTTTTTGATATGGTCAATTATGGTAATAGTTTTTCTTAAATTGAGCCAGCTCTGCATACCTGGTATAAACGCTATTTGGCATAGTAATCTCTTTGCTAACATTTTATTTAAATTTTTTATATCAATGTTCATTAGGGGGAGTGATCTTTATTTTTCTTTATTTGTTTTGGCTCTTTCTGGTTTAGATATCAGTGCCATATTTGTGTTATAGAAAATACTTTCAATTTCCAATTGATTTTTGGTCTATCTTTCCATGGCCCTTTATTGAATATAATTTTTACCACATTATGCTTTCAAAAAGAAGCATTTACTATTTCTGCCTTTTTTTGCTTTGGATTGTGAGGTTTTTAATGTCCTAACTCATGGTCAATTTTTGTGTAGAAGCCATGTACTGCTGAGAAAAAGGTATATTCCTTTCTGTTTCTATTCAATTTTCTTCAGAGATGTATCACATCTAGGTTTTCTAGGATAGTATTAATCTCCCTAGTTTTCTTTATTTTGTGGTTATAGTTGTCTGATTCTGATAGGGGAAGATTGAGGTCCCCCACTAGAATGGTTTTGCTGTCTATTTCTTCCTGTAACTGTTTAAAATCTTCTTTTGGAATTTGCCATTTGGTGCCATTAGTACACATTTAGTATCATTACTGCTTCATTATTTAATGTACCCTTTACCAAATGTGCTTTCTCTTCTTATCTCTTTTAATAAAATCTATTTTTACTTTTGCTTTATCTGAGATCACAATTGCCACTCCTACTTTTTTCTTTTTTACTTCAGCTGAAGCACAATAAATTCTGTTCCAGCCTTTTACCTTGACTCTGTATGTGTCTCTCTGTTTCATATGTGTTATTTGTAAACAATCTATTGTAGGATTCTGTTTTTTAATCCCCTCTGCTGTTTGCTTCTATTTTGTGTTCAGCCCATTCACATTTAGAGTTATGATTACTGTATTTCTCTCTATCCCATTTTCTCCCCTGTGTATACTTTTCTTCCTTTTCCACCCTTTCCTTACCCACCCCACCTATTAGTTTATCTCCTATCATCACCTCTCTTCTCTTACTAGTGGTTTTTTATTACCCAACCCCACCCACTACCTTATTTACCATCACCCTTCCCCTCTTCTCTTCTTTTTCCCCCTAGTGTTTCTGCCTTCTGTTCTATTCTGTTCCTCCCTTTTCTTTTCCACTTCCTCCTACTACTTCTTTATAGGATTAGAAAAATTTCTATATCAAACTGAATGATTAAGTTATTTCCTCTTGAAGCTAAAAAAAAAAAAAAAAAAAGATGAATTGAAACTTCAAACAATGCTCATTCTCCTCCCTATTTTCCCTTCATGGTAACAGGTCTTTTGAGCCTCTTGGTGTGAACTAATTATCCCATTATAACTCTCCTTTTCTTTTTTTTTTCTAGTACAGACCTTTTTCTATACCTTAATGTATTTTTTTTTTTTTGATGTTATCACATCAGAGTCCATTTACAACCACATCCTCAGTCTATGAGGAAGTTCTCCCTCGATGATTTCTTCAACAATGTCACCCAGTTTTCTTTGTTTTTGGTCATGGCCTTCAGGTAGATTAATAATTTTTAGGTAGTCTCTTCTGGTTCTATTTTCCATGTCGGCTGCTTTTCTAATGAGATATTTCACATTTTCTCCCATCATTCTTTTTATTTTGTTTGACTGATTTTTGTTGTCTCACAAAGCCATCATCTTCCATTTGTCCTGTTCTAGTTTTTAGTGAGTAATTTTCTTCAGTTATTTTTTGTATCTCTTTTTCCATTTGGCTTAGTTAAGGAGTTGCTATCTTCAGACAACTTTTTCCTTTCCTTTTCCAAACTGTTGCTTCTCTCATGCATACCTCTCATTTCTTTTCTCATGTTTTCTTCTACTTCTGGTATTTGCCTTTTGAATTCTTTTATGAGCCTTTCCAAGAAACCTCTTTGGACTTGAAACCAATTTATCTCACTCTTTGAGATTTCTTCTGTGGGTATTCTATCCTTGTCTGAGTTTATGTTTTGATCTACCCTGTCACGATAGCAGCTTTTTATGGTCAAAGTTCATTTCTGTTTCTTGCTTATTTTCTTTCCTTTTCTTTTGGTTTTTCCTCTTTTTTACTTTTAAGATGGAGCTCTCCTTTTGGGGTAAGTTGGAACTGTCCCAAACTTCCTGTACAGTTCTGAACCTTGGCTTTGAGGACAGGAGCCCCTTGTGTTTTATAGGAAGTAAATTTGCCTGCTGTCTTCAGGAAACAGCCTGGTTTCCCAAAATTTGCTTTGAGCTGGGACTGAAAGCTGTCCTACTGATCTGCTACTCTACTGAACAAGGACTTTTTTTTTCATTGTATTTTGAGCTGGATTGTGGTTTCATTTACTCAAACTCTGTTTAGAGGATTGGTTTCATGTGATTTTTGAGGGAAACTAGGAGAGCTCAAGCACCTTCCTGACTTTACTCCACCATCTTGGTTCAACCCCCTAGTATTACATTTTATTTGTTTCATTAAATATTTCCTAATTGAATCCAAATTCTCACCCTTCCTATCATAGTTCCTCCCTCCTTTAGAAGGAAAACAATTTAGGGGCAGCTAGATGGAGCAATGGATAGAGCACCAGTCCTGAAGTCAGGAAGACCTGAGTTCAAATTTGGTCTGAGACACTAACACTTCCTAGTTGTGGGACCCTGGGCAAGTCACTTAACACCAGTTGCCTCACCAAAAAACAAAACAAAACAAAAAACAATTTGGTATCAATTATGCATATGAAATTATGCAAAACATAATTATATTTAGCCATGTTACCAAAAAAAAATATAGAAATGAAGCAGAGTCAAGGTGCAGGAGAGTGAACAGGATATTTTCTGAGGTATTCCCAGCCTCCCTCAGAATCAATGGTGGATTAAGCCTTTAACTGGAATTTGGAGTAACAAAAGCCCCAAATACTAAAAAGTGTAATAATTTTCCAGCTTAAGATATTTTGGGAGGACTTTTTATTTTTACAAGAAACAAATTTGAAGTAGAAAGATACATACAGAGTAAAGGTAAAAGGCTGGAGCAAATTATGCTTCAGCTGCAATAAAAAAAGCAGAGGAAGCAATTCTGATCTAAGACTAAGCAAAAACAAATAGATCAAATTAAAAGAGAAAAGGAAGGAAACTACATCTAGGTTTTATGGAAAAAAAAGGAATAGATAAAATTTTAATAAATGTGATTAGAAAAAAGCAAGAAGGATAGCTGAGCCAAGATGCTGGCGAGTAGACAGGATTTTGCATGGGCTCTTCCAGGCTTCCCTAAGAATCAGCATTACATCAAACCTCTGAACAGATTTTGGAGTAACAGAACTCACAAATATTCAGAGTGTAATAATTTTTCAGCAAAAGATACCTTGGAAAGACTTCAGGATAAATCTGTCTCAATTGATAAGGGAGGGAACTTGGCCCAATGCAGGAGCAGCCTGGGGAGGCCCAAGGCTGAGAGGACTGGACAGAGAATGTAGCAGGAGGCTCTTAGACAAAACAGGACAGTTTTAGTTTTCTGTTCTCGAATCAAAGGTCAATAGATCAGCTGTGAGGTCCCAAATGCAACAGCAGAAGGCAAATAGTGAGTTTGTGAACCACAGTATAACAAGTAGGACTTGGCCAGACCCACTCAGCACAGTGGAGAAGCCTGCAGCACCACTGACTCTAGCACAGGGATGGAGAAGTCCTTGTCACCTGCAGAGGAAGCTCTGGACAATTTCCCCCTATGCCCAAGGGTATACTTCAGTCTTTAATAATGATCAAAAAACACAAAAAGAACATTGATCATAGAGAGTGACTACAGAGACAGGGAAGAACAGAACACAAACCCAGAAGAAGACATCAAAGACAAAAAGCCTCCACATGAACCTGCAAAGGGGAATATGAACTGGTCTGGATATCAAAAAGTTCCCTTGGAAGAGTACAAAAAGGATCTTAAAAGAGAGTTAAAAGAAAAATGGGTCAAAGAAATGAGAGCTTTGCAGGAGTGTTTGACAAAGGAAACAGAAATTGAGTGAAGAAAACAACTTTTAAAAAAAATAGATTTGGCAAAATGAATACAAGAAACAACTCCTGAAAAAATAGAATTGGACAAGTGGAAACAAAAACTCTAATGAACAAAACAACTTCTTAAATGTAAAGTTGACCAAATACAAAAGGAATAAAAAACACTTAACTGAAGAAAATAATTCACTAAAAATTATAATTGGATAAATGAAAATGGATAATTCAATGAAGCATCAAGACTCATTCTAACAATGCCCCCCCTACGAAAAATGAAAAATTATAGAATAAAATGTAAAATATCTTATTGGAAAAAACAATTGACCTGGAAAATAGATGTAGGAGAGACAATTTTAAAATTATTGGACTACCCGAGAGCCATGATGAAAAAAAAGAGCCTGGATAAAGTCTTTCAAGAAACCATCAAGGAAACTGCTCTGGTATCCTAGAACAAAGGGTAAAATAGTCATTGAAAATAAATCCACCAATCACTGCCTGAAAGAGACTTGAAAATGAAAACTCCAAGGAATATTACAACTAAATTTCAACATTATTAGATCAAGGAGAAAATACTGCAAGCATCCAGAAAGAAAACATTCAAATATTGAGAAGCCACAATAAAAATTACCCAGGACCTATCACATTCTACCTTAATAGATCAAAGGACCTGGAATATGATATTCTGGGAGCCAAATCAACTAACCAGCAAAACTAAGCATTATCTTTCAGGAGAAAAGATGGAGATTCAATGAATTGGAGATTTTTAAATCATTTTTGATAAAAAGACCAGAGCTGAATAGAAAATTTGATCTTCAGTTACAAGACTTAAGAGAAACATAAGAAGGTAAAAAGCAAAGCAAAAAAGAAAACCCTATATTTTTAAAGGTTAAAATGTTTGCATTCCTATCTGGGAATATGGTACATGTAACTCTTGAGGATCGTACCTATGTGAGGGCAGTTAAAAGGGGTATACTTAGAGGATGTAGATACAAGTTGAATTTGATGTGATAATCTAAAAAAAAACCTTAGAGGTAGAAAAGAGATTGTACTGGGAGAAGAAGTAAGGAGAGGTAAAATGGAGTAAATTATATCACATGAAAAAGCAAAAAAGACATTGAATTGAAATAAGGGAATGTTTGTGCTTATCAGATTTGGCTCAAAGAGTGAATATCATTCATACTTAGTTTGATGTAGAAATTTGCCTCACCCTATGGGGAATTATGAAGGGAAAGGGGGAAGGAAAGGGGGAAGCTAATAGAAGGGAGGGCAGAAGTAGAAGGGAAAAGAGATAAGAAAGGGGGAAGAGGCTGAAAAAAGGGAAGGGCAGATTGAGGGTGGTGGTGGTTAGAAACAAAACATTGTAAAAAAGGAACGGGTGAAAGGATAGAGAAAAGTATAATTTAGGAAAAATAAGATACTTCAAAATACAGAGTTAGTAATCTTAACTGTGGATATAAGTGGGAGGAACTCTTCCATGAAATGGAAATAGACGAGAATCCTGCAATATGCTGTTTACAAGAAACATATTTAAAGCAGAGAGATACATACAGAGTAAAGGTAAAGAGTATCAGTAAAGAGTAGCAGAATCTATTATACTTCATCTTAAGTTAAAAAAAAAAAAGCAGGGGTAGTGATCCTGATCAATAATCAAGCAAAAGCAAAAATAATCTAACTAAAAGAAGAAACTACATTTTGCTAAAGGGTATTATAGATAATGAAGTAATATCTATATATACCAAGTGGTATAGTATCCAAATGCCTAGAATTGAAGTAAAGTGAGTTGCAAGAAGAAATAGATGACAAAACAATACTTGTGGAGAATTTCAATATCCCACTATCAGAAGATTTAGATGAATCGAACCACAAAATAAAAAGAAAGAAATTAAGGAGGTGAATAGAATTTTAGAAAAAAGGTATGGTAGACTTTTGGAGAAAGTTGAATGGGTTAAAAAAGAATATAACTTACTCCTAGTACATGGCACCTACATAAAAACTGACCATGTTTTAGGGCATAAAAACCTCACAATCAAATACAGAAAATAAGAAATAGGAAATGCATCCTTCTGAAATTATGTTGCAACACATATTACATGTAATAAAGGTAATGGAAAAATAGACCAAAAATAAATTCACCCTTGAAAAACCTTGTGTTCCAAAATTTTCCTTTCACCCTGCCTCCCACCCCTCCCCTATAGAGCAAATAATCCAATATAACATATATACACACATATATATATACAATATATGTTAAATATGTGCAATTTTCTATACATATTTCCAAATTTATCATGCTACACAAGAATAAGTCAAAAAAGGGAAAAAAATAGAGTAAAAAAAGGAAGGAAACAACAATAAAAAAGTGAAAATACTATATTGTGATCCATATTGAATCTCCACAATTCTCTTTTTGGATGCAGATAATTCTCTCCATCACAAGTCTATTGTAATTGGTATGAATCACCTTACTGTTGAAAAGAGCCACATCCATCAGGGTTGATCAGCACATAATCTTGTTGTTGCTGTGCACAGTGTTCACTTAAACCTACTAGAAGCTAAATAATCTAATCCCAAAGAATGAGTGGATGAAACAACAAATAGAAACAATTGAAAATTTCATTCAAGAGAAAGACAATAATGATTCAACATACCAAAACTTATGGGATGCAGCCAAAGCACTTCTTTGGAAATTTTCTTTCTCTAGGTGCTAATATGAATAAAACAGAGAAAAGGAAGATAACTGTATTGGGCATGCTACTAAAAAAGCTAGAAAAAGAACAAATTAATACCCCCTAACTTAATACCAAATTCTAAATTCTGAAAATAAAAAGACATTAATAAAATTGAAATTAAAAAAAATTGAGCTAACAAGCAAAACTGAGTTGATTTTTTATGAAAAAAGCTATACAATAGATAAACCTTTGATTAATTTTATTAGAAATTAAAGCAAAATGTAGGAGGAATTTTGTCCAATTGTATCCAAATAAATTTGGCACTTTAAGGGAAATGGATGAATATTTACAAAAATATAGATTAACAGATGAAGAAACAAATTACTTAAGTAGTCCCATTTTAGAAAAAGAAATTGAAGAAGCACCATATCTATTTTGTAAAAGGAATTTAATAGCAGTCCTTCTTTCCTAATTTTTCCAAATACTTTATATATTACTGGAATTAATTACTCTTTAAATATATGGTAGAATTCATTTTTATGTTCATCTAGCCCTTGAGATAATTTCTTAGGGAGTTCATTAATATGTTGTTCAATTTATTTTTCTAAAATGGGACTATTTAAGTAATTTATTTCCTCATCTGTTAATCTAGGCAATCTATATTTTTCTAAAGATTCATCCATTTCACTTAGATTATCAGGTTTATTTACATACAATTGGACAAAATAGCTCCTAAGTATTGCTTAATTGACCAGGTTCATAAACAATTAACAGAAAGCATATGATTTTCTACATTTATGCAGAAAAATATTTCAGAAAATTCAACCATTCCTATTAAAACACTAGAGAACACAGTAATAATTGAAGTTTTCCTTAAAATATTAAACAGCATCTATTTAAAACCATCAGCAAACATTATATGTAATAGGAAGAAACTAGAAAAATTACCAAAAAGATTAGGGTGAAACAAAGTTGCCCATTATCACACTATTATTTAATATTGTACTAGAAATGTTAGTTTTAGCAATAAGGGAAGAAAATAGATGAAGGAATTATAGTAGGTAATGAGGAACCACAATCATCATTTTTTGCAAATGATATGATGGCATATTTAGAGAATCCTGGAAATTCAACTAAAAACTAGAAATAATTAACACCCTTAGCAAAGTTGCAGGATACAAAATAAACCCATATAACTTATCAACATTTCTATATGTTCCCGAGGAATCTAGCAGCAAGAGATAGAAGGAGAAATTCCATTTAAAATAACTGGATAATAAAAAGGTATGTGGGAATCTACCTGCCAAAGCAAAGCCGGGAACCATATGAACACAATTACAAAACACTTTTCAATCAAATGAAATTAGAGCTAAATAATTGAAAGAATATCAAGTGTTAATTGGTAGGCCAAGCTAATGTAATAAAAATGATAATTCTACTTAAATTAGTCTGGTAATTCAGTGTCATATCAATCAAACTGCTAAGAAATTACTTTATAGAGCTACAAAAATAATAATAAAAATCATCTGAGAGAACAAAAAGTCAAGGATTTCAAGGGAATTAATAAAGAACATTGCAAGAGAAGGTTGTTTGGCTGTAGCAGACTTAAAACTATATCATAAAGCAGTGGTCATCAAAATTAGTTGGTACTGGCTAAGAAACAGAATAGTTGATCAGAATAGGTTAGGTTCACAAGACACCATCTAGTATTCGATAAACCCCCAAATTCTAGCTTCTGGGATAAGAACTCACCATTTGACAAAAATCACAGAGAAAACTGGAAAATAGCATTTCTAGTTTCTACCATAGAAACAGTTAACACTTTATAGCAAGATAAGGTCAAAATAAGGTCATGATTTAGATATAAAGGGTGATAATTATAAGCAAATTAAGAGAACAAGGGATAATCTACCTTTCAGTTCTGTGAAGAAGGAAGGGAGGATAATAAATGGTCAAAGGATACGAACAGACAATTTTCAGATGAGGAAATTAAAGCCATTTCTAGTCTTATGAAAAAATGCTCTAAATTGCAAATTAAAACAACTCTGAGGTACTACTTCATCCCTCTCAGATTGGCTGAAATGATGATAATAATAAATATTGACTGGGATGTGGGAAAACTGGGACAATGACACGTTATTGGTTGAGTTGTGAACTGATCCTACCATTCTGGAGAGCAATTTGGAACTATGCCCAAAGGGCTATCAAACTCTGCATACCCTTTAATCCAACAGTATCACTACTGAGTATCTAAAAGAAATCACAAAAAATATATCTGTGTATTTGTGTATAAATGTTTGTAGCAGCTTTTGTTTGGAATCACACAATAGTATTGTCACAATCACATACAATTATTTTAGCCATTCTCTTATTAATGGGCATTTCCTAACTGACCTATTATTTGCCATTCCAAAAATACCTGTTTTATATATGCTTATATGCATAGGTCTTTCCCCCTTTTATTTGATCTCTTTAGGGTTTTGTTTGTGTTGAGTGTACCTGTTGGCATATTTCTAAATTGTTCTCTGTGATGGTTAAGACTAATTCAAACAGACCCCAGGTTAAGAACACACACACACACACACACACACACACACACACACACACACACACATTTAGATTCTTCTTTTCTATCCCAGATCTATCCCAGAGAGTATTTTTGAGCACTCATGTGAGCCAAAACTTTACTTCAGACATTATCCAATTTGATCCTAATAATAACTTTGTGAGGTAGGTGATATTATAATGAAGACATAGGAAAGACATGGGAGACAACTAAGTAGTTATCTAGTATAACTTCTTCAAATTAGAAACTTTGGACATTGATAAAATCTTAATTTTAAGAGTTTCATTTTCTTTATTCTTGAATAAAGTAGGCCTCAGCTTGTGATGCATATGTTGTATGCTTACTTTAATATGCTTAGGCTTTCTGGGATAGATCTGGGATAGAAAAGATCTAAATGTGTGTGTGTGTGTGTGTGTGTGTGTGTGTGTGTGTGTGTGTGTGTGGTGGGGCAGATGAGAGTTTTGATTGGGGGAAATTGATATGAAAGTAGCCAGTGGTTCTTAACCTGGGGTCTGTTAACTTTATAAATTATTATTATTAATACTGCATTTTATTTATTGTATTTTAGTATAATTGACTTCCTTTTACATTCCTGTATATTTTATGTATAAAACAACAACAATGACATTATTCTGAGAAAGGGATCCATAAACTTCACCAGGCTGCCAAAGAAATCCATGACAAAGCAAAGGCTAGGAAGCCTAGACCATGGAAGTGATTGATAACTAATTGACCTAAGAATCAGTCCTAAGTAGCAGAAAAGGATACATTGACCTATACTGATAGGACATTTTTATTGTATCAGAATGGTGAAATCCTGACTATTGCATCATGTGAGAATCAGTTGAGATAAATATCAATACTTAGCTTGGAGAAGACAAAACTTAGGGTTAGAGACATAAGAGTCTTTAAATATTTGAAGGATTATCGGGAAAAAATATTTGATTTGATCTATTTAGGTGAGGTGACAAAACTGGAAGGTTTACTTGAACTGAGAAAATTTCAGCTTTTCATCAATAAATACTTCCCAATATAAAGAGTTATTTAAAAACAAACAAGTGGAATGATTTTCTGTGTAGGTACCTATATTCCTCTTCATTGGAGGGTTCCAAGAAAAGTCTGGATCAATGAGTTGATTAACAGGTTTTCAGGAATGATACAATTTGGTGCCAAGTACATGATGTATCTGAAATGTTTATTAAGGCTAAAGTCACTGGGTTTTAAAATTGCCTTCCAACTATGTGTAGAAAATAGTAAATCCTCTGTAGATAGCAAGGATTTTTAAACTTGAATCATTCTCTTTTATTTAATATACTGTCATTCATTTGACACTTCTGACTCATGTAAGGGAGCGATTATTCAGCCTTTTATTTGGGGAGTTTTTTTTTTAAGTATTTATTTCCCTTTTGTTTCTTTGGATTTATGAGTCTGGCAAGCTTTTCTGTCTATTACCTAGTAGATAATTTGAGTTCTGAGAACCTGCTTCCCTCCCCCCATCTAATATAGGAATTTTTCATTTTAGACATCATTCCCAATCTTTGCAGTGATGCCACAATGTCAGAACTCATTTTTAGTACAAAGAAGAAAGAAACATAATGGTGGTTGGGTCAAGCAGTTGATGTTTTACTTACAGAAAGTGAAGCACATAGGAATGGGTTTAATTTCAGGATCACAGTAAATTCTGGACATTGATAATATCTTAATTTTAAAGAGTTTCTTTTCATTTTTTGAGTGCTTACTACAAATATTATAAGAAGCTTTTGCATGTATTCTGTGTACACTGACAAATACATATTAGGTTAAAGCAGTTTGATTTATTCAAAAAGGGAAAACAAATTTACAACAAAAATCCCTAACAACTTTTGTTTAGGTTAAAAAAAAGTGGACCCTATGACTAGAATTAGTGACTATTGATAGTGAATATTTTTTTTCCCCATTTGGTTTTCTATGTTAACCTATTTATCTGAAAATCTCCCAATTTTGCTATAGTAACTCCATGCTTGTTCTTTGGGTTTTTATTTCATTTTATTATGTATGAAATGAGGCCATATATAAGTATTGTGTCCCAAGGGGACCCCAGAGACAGAAATGGGACACATATAATTGAAGTAATTCAACAGAGGATTGGGAAAAGAAGGATTTCAACTTGGGCCTCAGTGGTTCCCAAATGTATTGATGCTTTCAAATTGTTCAGTATATTTATAACAGCCTCACTATGAATCTATTTATTTTCTCTATCAAAAATCACCAGCTTGATTGCAAAAGTAAAAATTATAGGGATCAATGAGACTTTTTTATTCTTTTTTCATTTGTTATTAAAACTTTTTATTTACAGAACATGTGAGCAATTTTTCTATGTTGACCATTGCAAAATTTTCTGTTACAAATTTTTCCTTCCCCCAACCTCCTACCCTAGATGGCAGGTAGTCTAATACAGGTTAAATATATGATAAATCCAATATGTGTGTGTGTATATATATATGTATATATATACACACACACATATATATATATACATACTAATACATATATATGCATATATATGTATATATTTGCATACATGTGTGCATATATAGGCATTTAAAATAATCAGACAGATACAAACATGCACATATATACATGTATGTTCAAATATGTAAATTCTACCAAACATTAAAAGAACAAGTAACTCCGATACTATATAAACTATTTGAA
>JAJPUD010015974.1:0-35543 GCA_023553655.1 Myrmecobius fasciatus | reverse complement strand
TTTTTTTTTTTGAGGATTCCAAACAAAGTTCTCTTTATTTCCAGATAACTAACTCTCTTGACTTCCATTAGCTTAGTTCCCTATTCCTGTCTGTACCCTCATAACTCTCTAATTTCCCTTTATGTGTTGTATTCTTCTATTAGAATGTAAGCTCCTTGAGGTCAGGAACCATCTTATTTTCTTCTACTTGTTTCCTCACACTCAGCATAGTGCATGACATATATTAAGTGCTTAATAAATGCTCTACACACATACACACATATCCATACATGTATGTATGTGCATATACATGAAAGGCAACATGATGTAGTAGAAAAAAGAATGTCCATAGAGTAAAAAAAAATATATATTATTTTTATTGATGAAAAGGTGTTGGACTTAGGCTAGATAATGAGACTGTTTTTGTAGTTGCCAATAAAGAAATTTGTTTTAATTGTGCATGGTACAAAGATTTTGTTTTTCTTTGTTTTCCCACAGAGAAGGAGGCTGGAGAGGGAGAAAACAGATTTCTGTTCATTTAAAAAAAATGACATTGGAGTTATATGTAAATAGAAAGTGATATTAATTTAACCTAACCCTGATCATCATATACTTCTGAAGTGCTGCAAGAAAAGACATGAAAAATGACAGATTTCACTTCTTCCACTCCCATAACTTCCTTCTGTTTACTTTCTGACACTTTCTTTCTAAGATAGATGGAATGGCAAGCAGGAAGAAAAGATTTCTATGTCTGGGCATATATATATATATGTAGGTGGCCCAGATATAGAAATCTTTTCTTCCACATGTGCATATGGCTTTTGTATGTGTAATTGGAATGTTATTAGTCATGAACATGGAGGAGACTGACAGAGAAAAAAAACTGTCTTGGTATATTTAAATTGTGGATTTTTCCAAACTTTGGTGAATGAATAACATTTCTATTTTTTTTTCTAAGCTTGAATAAGAAACTATTCTTGTTTCTCTCATTCTGATTCCACAGATCACATTCTTTGGAGGCAAAAATTCAAAATGTTGGGTCTCAGAAATTCATTTTCACTCTTCCCAATATCAGAAATGCAAACAATTCCTTTCTTTTTTAGTTGGGTAAATGCATTACTGAGTAAAAGCAACTCTTACTATAAGGATTTTGTGATTTTAAAGACCAAAAGATTGAAAAGATATACTTGTCAAGATATGACTCAGAGCAAATCTTTGACATTAGTATCCTAATGATTGACCAGTAAGAGCAGTAACACTCATGTTACAGAAACAAAATGATTGTATAGAAACCCACTGATTACCTGTTCAAATCTCTGCTTTCCTTCAAATCCTAGCAACCTTGGACAAGTTATTCAATCTCTTTGAATTCAAACTCTTTTTCTTTCAAACTGGATCATACCTTGCCCTACCTGTTTCACAATGTTGTTCAAAAGGTCAAATCAATTTATTTAAGCACTATGAAAATGTAACGCACTGAAATAACTTTAATTGGTTGAGTAGAAACTCAACAATGGCAAGAGTTCTTAACCTTTTCTTTATTCTTTTTCTTTCTTTTGTCAAGGTTTCCTTTGTTACTATGCTGAAACCTATGAACCTCTTCTTAAAATTATGTTTTAAACTATTGATTATAATAATAGGATTATAAAGGAAATTAGTTATGCTGAAATTATATACAAAATATACATGTAGGTATATAAAATTACTATATTATAATAATTATAAAATAATTTTTCATAAATATATGTATTATATTTATAATTATAAAATATAAATAAAACAAATATAATTATAATACAGTATTTCATATATCAATATAATATATGAAATATATCGATATAATAAATATAATATTGTATATGCATAACATATCACAAATATACTATGTCAACATAGAACATTATGTACAGGATTATATATTATATTAATATGTGATATACTATATCATTACTATATTAATATGCATGCTATATTATATATAACATATATAATATATTATATTTTATTGAAATTAATAGTTCAGAGTCCTCAGATTAAGAATAGACAAGAGATTATGATATTTGTTTGTTTGTTTTTCTCTCCAAAGTTGTCCTGGGTGCCTAACAAAGGCATTTCTCCAATGTGGGAACATAATTGATCATTGGATTGAAGTGAATTATTGAACATCAAAAGCTTCAGGGGTTACTTATTGCCTCTAAGGTAAAATGTAGACCTCACTTTCATATGGAAAGACTTTCACTCTCCAGGCTGATTTCACACAATCTCCATTTACCCAAATTTATCTGCTTATTCTTTTTTGCATAGGCTCTTCCAAAATACTGGAACACATTTCCTTCTCACTTTCACCATATAAAATTCTTAGGTTCTTTGAAGATTCAGCTCAGGAAGCTTTTTTTCTAATCTTTCAAATTGTTAATCTGAAGATGAGTGATGATCATCATATTGTATTTATTTATCTGTTTGTCTCCCAAGCAGGACAGCAAGGTCTTTAACAGCTAGGTAGTGGGACCTGAATTAGGAAAATCTGGGTTCAGATCTGACTTTTGACTCTTACTAACTATATGACCCTGGGCAAATTACTTAACCTTGTTTGCCTCAATTTCCTCATCTGTAAAATGGGAATAATCACACTAAATACTTTGTGTGTTTGTTATGAGGACCAAATGAGATAATAATTATAAAGTATTTTGCAATGTTTGTAACATAGTAAGCACTATATCAATGTAAGCTATAATTGCTAGAACCTATTTTCAACCTAGTCTTTGAAATCTGAGTCCCTCACCAATGTCTTATATGCTAAAAGCATTTAATAAATGCTTAAGGAATAGAATTAAAATGTATCAAAGAATATAATTGTTTACCTGTCTAGTATTCAGAAATATATGGCTAGACACACATGTATATATATGAATATGTAATGATACTCAGCTTTCATCACCCTTAAACTATCCTTAACATCTCAAAAAGCAGTATCAATTAATTATATATTCAATACTCATCTATTAAGCACCTGCTATAATGCTAAATGAGTAACAAACTAGTGCTTTCTGTAGAACAGAGATGGTACTGTTGTTCAATCATTTTCAATTGTGTCTGAATATTTGTGACCCCATTTGAGGTTTTCCTTGGCAAAGATACTAAAGTATATCATTTCCTTTGACATCTCATTTGACAGATAAGGAAACTGAGGCAAACAGGTTTAAGTGACTTGCCCAGAGTCACAGAGTTAAAAAGTATCTAAAATCAGATTTCAGCTCAGGAAAACAAGTCTTCCTGATCTCAAGCCTGTCACTCCATTTACTGTACCACCTAGATGTCTCTGTAGTAAGAGCTGCCTGTTGTCAAACCTTTGATTGCTCTAAGCAAATATCTAAGACTAAATTGAAGAATACTTACTGATCTTCAGGAGTAAGGGAAAGCTCTTTAACCAAACTTTCCTTACAAATAAAATAAATATAATAGATTTATAAAAAAAAATGTGTCAGGTACTCTGCTTGATTCTTAGCCTTTATTCTTGAAGAGGACCAAAATGGTATCATTATGTTAGAGTCAAGTTACAGTATGTCAAACTGTGACTGATCAGACCACTATGAACTTGGGATGCTCTGCCACAGATTATATACAAATATCCCATATGGACATTTGAGGTGGCTTCTTTAACTCTGTGAATCTCACATTTCTTCTAAGCTAATTAAATTCTATTTTACTCATAGAGCCCAACATCTTCTCTGACAAGGGCACATCATTCTGGGTGGTTCTGTGCCAGTGTCTCTCAAGTTGTATAATCAATCCTAAAATCAATACTTAAGAAGGGATCTTGAGAGTATCCTTGTATTGTTTTTTTTTTTTTTCTGATCATAATGTGAGCACTAGCTACTTGAGTTACAAAAACAACTGAACAATGCTGCTCTCAATGTGCTTATGTTACCCTGTGCTTCAGAGGAGGGGAGCTCAAGGGGACAGAAGTAAATACAAAGTAATTCTAGAAGGGGAAATATTAGCAACAAGAAGAATCAGGAAAGATTTCATGTAAAAGATAATACTTAAACTAAGCCTTGAAGTTTCCAAGAGTTTAGAATATGGAAGAATACTATTGTGGAATTGGAGGAAAAAACTGCTCAAAGGCCTGTGGATGGGAGATGGAATGTAGGGTATAAGGAATAGTAATATGTCATCACCCTGGAAGTATGGGCTCAAACCAAACTAGGCATGGCTTTAATTGCCAAACAAAGGCCTTTGTGTTTTATTTTACAGTCAATAGGGAAAAACTAAGACTTGTTACAAGAGATATCTCATGAAGTGGGGATAATGTGTAAATGTTTATATGTGTGTGTGTGTGAATAAGATTTCAAAAAATAGAGTGATATGGTCAGAGCAGCACTTTAATAAACTTACTTTGGCAGTTGTATGAAGTACTGATTATGTAATGCTCAGGGAGAAACTGAGGCAGTATCACATAGTGGAAATTAGGTAATGCTTTATTGATGTTAATTGAGAGTTCAGAATCCATAGCTATGGATCAAGACTGCTGGGACTCATGTCTCAAAGCACACAGTCCAGGCCAGAAACTTAGACTGACAGGTATGTCAGCCGACTGAATAATGCAAAGTATTCAGCAGCCCCATCAAGGGACTTCATACATTATATAGGTTCTATAGCTCAGGGAGACAAAGAACTCATGGGAACAGCTGAGCACATCTGGTGTCCAAGGAAACCATAAATTCAGTTTTGGTAGGTAAGGAGTAGGATGCCAGAACTGGGAGAAGACAGAAAGTCTGGGTCATACAGATAAGGGGGATGTTGAGGCTGGCCATCTGGAGGTTTCATAACTCCTTTGGAATGTGAGCCCAATTATTTCTGAAGGTCAGGAAGTGGGGATTGCTATTTTGGGGCAGCACAATTAAGGGAGACTGAAACAGCAACTGAGGGAAACTGAGACAGGCACAACAATTGGAGAAGGGAAAATCTGGATGTAAGGAGACTAATTAAGAAGCTTTTGTAGTAATCCAGGTAATAGATAATGAGGATGTCTAGGTTTGAGCAGTTGTGAAGTTTGAGAAAGGGACAAACACAAGCAATAACGACTTCACTATCAGTTCATGATGGGAGGCATAGAGGAGTATAAGAAAAGAGTTGAGGAAGTCTCCTGTGGTTGCGATTCTAGTGTAAGTAAAAGAATGATTATAGCCTAGAAAGGAATAGGGAAGTTAGGAAGGGAGGTAGGTTAAGGTAAAAGTTAATAAGTATGGTTTTGGATATGCTGAGTTTGAGATGTTTATGTGACAATTCAAGTAAGGAGAAATTTCAGGGTGTACATGAATTCAGATGAGAAAAACAATTACAATTTTATTTTCACTAACTCTACCTGAAATTGAGCATTTTTTCAATTACTTAAAAGCTTTATTTTGAGAAAGGGTCCAGAGTTTTCAGCAGATTGTCAAAGAAATCGTGATACAAATAAAATTACAAAGTTCTGTCCTGGAGACACTTGGGGGACCCAAGAACAATTGGAGGTTATTTATTTCTTTATTTTATTTTGTGTTAAATCTTATGGATCCATGGAAAGTGTTAACATAGATTGTTAAAACATTCCCAACTAGGTGTCAATGATCAAGACTAACTTAAAGGTGAGAGAGAAAAGTTATATGTGTGTGGGTTGTACCAAATGGCCTCTGAGGTTTATTCCAACTCTCAAATTCTGTGATTCTGTGTTTTCTTTACCCTCTGGTCTCTAGAAGACTAGAGGTAGAGAAGAATATAATGTAAGGGAGACCTGAGAGAAGTGTGCTAATCTGGAATGGCATTTGATCTGCAATGCCACCATAATAAAACATATAAAATATATTCTGTGGTGTTGAATTAACCTTAGCAGAGAAGATTTCCTCTAGAAAAAGAGAGCTGTAATTATTGATACCTAATGCCAGCTGGGTAAAGTTTAAATAGATAAAATATGCTGAAGAACTTTGAATGGTAAATGTCTGTTGGGAGTTGAAGGGGTTCATCATAGTGGATACAATGGTTGAATCTATTCGGTCAGGCAACAAGCATTTATTGTGTTCTTGCTTTGTACCAGGAACTATATTACAGGTCAAGGTTACAAAGAAAGGCTAAAAGACAGTGTCTGCTCTCAGGGAGCTTATCTCTTAAAGGAAAAAAAGAACAATATTTATTTGGGAAATGGTTGCTAAAAGATGGTGATATTTTCTGGTTTCTGATAAGTAGCCCCATATCTTTAAACTCTAAATAAACATATTAGTCTTAAACATTTTGCAACTTTGAGCTTGAAAAAAAAGTTGGTGACAGAATTATTATGAAATACTGACATTCTCAGATTGTTTGTGAGGGCATAAAGGAGAAAATGCAGTGAATTTTCCCCCAAATTTAATTGTATTCTTCATATTGATTGTGATCCTTTGAAATAAGGGCCACATAAATATAAAATATCTTGGCCCATTACATCAATCAAAAAGCATTTTAAAGCATTTTTTTTTATGTTCCCAGTATTGTGCAAAGTTCTTGGAATATAAGAAAAAGCAAAAATGTGGTCCTTGCCTTAAACAAGGGCATCCTGTTTCATACCAGTGGAGAAAACAGCATGCAAATAATTGTACATGGATGGCATATACAATGGAAATATAAGAATATTTTATGGAAGACGCTAGTATTTGTCTATTGTGAGTTGGGAGATGAAGAACAGGAGAACCAATAGTGCTCCTCTGCACAGGATAATAATTTGGGCTTCATCTTAAATGAAGTTAGGGAAACCAAAGGTACCAAGAGTCAAAGGTGAAGAAAGAAAGACAGGAATAGGAACATGGAGCTGGGAGACAGAATGACTTATACAAGGAACAGCATAATGGTCGGTGTTGCTGGGTTGTGTAGTAAATGGTGAGCAGTGAAATCTAGGACTAAAGGTAGGAAAAAAATAGCTTATAAAAGATTTTAAGAGACAGATGATTTTATATTTAATATTGGAGGAAATAGGGAACCAGTAGAGTTTATTGTTTATGGGTGACTTATTAAAAGATAAAGGAATTGACATTTCTCTCTCTCTCTTCCTCTCTCTCTCTCTCTCCCTCTCTCTCCCTCTCTCTCTCTCTCTCTCTCTCTCTCTCTCTCTCTCTCTCTCTCTCTCTCTCTCTCTCTCTCTCTCTCTCTGTTTCTATGTCTTTTTCTCTTTGTTTCTCTACGCTTTCTCTTTCTCTCTCTCCATCCATTATTGTTTATCTATCTATCTACTTCTGTTTGTCTGTCTCTCTATAGAGCATACTTATTCATAGATTTGGAGCTAGAAGGAATCTTAAAGATCTTTTTAGTCCATATCTTATTAACTTGGTATCAGATTATTATGATGACTGTGTTTCAATGTAATTGATTTATTTTTTAATTTGATACATTTCACTTTACACATTAAAAAACTATTTTTAGAAGAGGTCTTTAGGCTTTACCAGACTGCTGTAGGGAATTATGATACACAAAAATTGGTAAAGAATCTCTGATTCAGTGTAATGCCCTAACTTTACAGACAAAGTTAAATGACTTATCCAAAGTTACAAAGATAACAGGTAGACTCAGGATTGGAATATAGGTATTCTGACACCAAATCCAATACATTTTGCTTTGTAAATAGTTTTTTGGAGAAATTCTTAGAAAAGATAAAATAAGAAAAAGCTGATAAGTAAAAATATGTATAGAATTATTTTATATGTACATATTTGTGTCTAATAGTAATCATCTCTGGGGGAGGGAACAGAAGAAAAAAAAGGAAAAGCGAAGTTTATGTGATAATTATTATATATTTAAAAGGAATTGCAAGTTCTACATATTAGATTTGCAGTTTCATGTGCATTTATCTTTGTTAATACACTATGTTACTGAAATGCTTGTTTTATCCCACAAATTAAAAACTAAATTAAAAAAATTTGAAAAAGAAAAGAAAAAAATATGACTGGAATTCTGGAGTCTGAGAATCAGTAAAACAAAGAGATGGTGATAGCCACCTACTCCCTTTTTTCTTTTGGATTGATTATGTTAATTTAAGCAGGATTAAGTGAGAGATCTTAATGGGCCCTGGGGAAAGATGTTTTTACCAAATGGTGGAAGAATCTTTGATGCTTTTATACAAACAAACAACAATCAAAGGTACCAAAGAAAATAACTCCTTTTTTTTTTTTTTTTTAATCTTTATTTTGAGGTCAAGCTGTTTTGGAAGCAAAATTCCACAATGTGTTTGATCCTAATAATATCATTTATTCAAATAGGAAATGTGAAGATTCTACTAATGCTATAAATAATTGCAATCATTTTCAAAGACAAGTCAGAAAAGACATCTCTATGAAAGCTATGATAATGGTAAAAACAATTACAACTGTATCTCTTCATTATTAAACATTTTAGTCTCTTAACTACCTTGATTATCAATCAATTATTTTATAAAGAATTGTCTCACATATAGAGTAAAGATATTATTATACATGATCTGGGACAATTTTATGCAAAAACTAGATAGAGTAGAACTGATTATTTGTTTTGGTTTCAAAAAAGGGTTGTACTTTCATGAACAATAAACCCACAAAGGGAGAAGAAATGTTCTCTAAGGAGCTTAAAAACATTAAAGCAGAGTCTCCATATAAAAAAAAAAAACCAAACCTGAATAAACTGCTTTAGAAATGTCATAGATAAGAAAGATTTACAAAAAGAAACTTAAAATTGTTTGCTACTTTTGCCTTACTCTTGAGAATTGAGACAAAACATTTGTTACTGACTATCTGTGCTTTCTAGCATACCCTTGACAAATGCTTGCTTATTATCTTGTGTTTACTAGTTAGAGCTGAATACACAGCTTTTGTCTTCAAGGCCCCAAACTTCAAATCAGTTTATTATGGTGCTATCACTGCAATGTATATGAAAAAAAAAATGCAATGTCATTATGTTCTGACTGGGTATTTCAATGATAAGATTTCTCTTGACTTTGCCTAGGCTTATAGTATACTCAGACTTTCCATAGAAATAACCAAATGGGATACAGATTTCATTTCCTGAACCATAGTATCACAGGATGATAAATTTAGAACTAGAAGGAACCATAGAGAAGATCTAGTGTAAGTTTCCTTATTTTACTCTTGGGGAAATTAAATCCAAAGAGGGGAAATGGTTTGCCTAAGATAGACAAGTAGTAAGGGGCAGAGTTAGGATATGAACCCAGCTCCTTAAAACTCAAAATCTAATTCATTTTCCATTTTCCAGTACCACCTCCAGACGTAAGCTAACTTCCTTTAAAGCTAATTATATATCCAAGTATCACAGTTGTTTCTTTTAAATGACATAAATTGCTACCTATTGGAATTTGTCTCTAATATTTTCTGTGATGTCTGGGAGACCACTGTAGGGACTTCTAATCATTTCACATTAAATACAATTTAAATCTTAGGCTGCTTTCATACCTCATCTCATGAATTAATTTATTTATTGAATAGATTTTCAAAATTCCAACTGTCTTCTTACTTTACTTTTTAAATTGGAAATACAAAATGACTTCCAGTTTCAGATGCTTTTGATGATTCTTCCTTTTCTGGAAACATATTTACAAATTAAAAATAAAGCAAAATAAAATCTAATTTCTTTTGAGTTATGTGGAAGTAGTTAACTCTAGATGTGTTTATGTCATCAAAAGAACATTTTGTTGATTGGAAGAATGAGAACATTAAACATTCTCTGATTTTCTCAGATATTCTATTTTATTGTATTTGCCTCTGTAATTTATTGCTATGATTTTTTAAAAATTATATTTAAAATCTACAAGGAGAAACAGAAAACATGCAACTATTTTTCATAGTATATGGAAAGAATATTAAAATTCTTTTGGGATCTTTCTATTAATTCTTCCAAAGTTGTTCTTCTTGCTAAGGAAGAAAGATTGAAAGAAAAAAAACAAAAGGAAATAAATCTTGGAAGTTCACTGAAGAAAATGCACTCCAAGACACTTGTTATACTTCTGTAGTAAAGTGAGACCATGATTTAGCCAATCTTTGTTAGATGTTAGACATTATAATGGATATTTATTTTCATTTATCCCAACTGAAATATTCAATAACAAAATCCTGTAGAAGAATGTTCTATTGCTGAATAAAAAGTGTTATGGAAGGAGGCAATTATGGGCCATGTATCTTAACAGAGAAGATTCTAAAGAATAAAACTGTAACTACACTATTATGAGTAATAAAAAACAAATGGGAAAAAATAACTGAAGATACAGTCAGTTTATATTCTACATTTTTATCAGTGACTCAGATGAAAGCCTAAATGCCATGCTTATCAAAGTTTCTACTTTGATAGGTTAGCTGATGTGTTAAAGATAGATCCAGGATCTAAAAATGATTGGTAAAACCTAAAAAGATGAAATTTATAACTCATTACTTCAATGAATCCATTTGCTTCATAATCTTTTTTTTTGTTGTTGTTGTTTAAAGAAAAAAAAAAAGTAGATCTTGGAAGCAGGGAGATGAGGAGGATTATTCCAACAGTCAAGAAAAGTGTTAATGAGGGCCCAAGCTAAGGTACAGGGGTTGAGGGGAAAGAAGAGAATGAACTGAAAGAGATCTTGCCAAGATAGAGTTGGCTACTGTTTTAAATAGGAAAACAAGGGGAAAGTGAATCAAAGATAAACAATAAGTAAGGAAACCTAATAGGTTTCCTTACTTATAGGAGGACAGGAGGAGGATGGTCTTATCAACAAAAATGAGGAATATTGTAGGAAGGGCTGGTTACCATGTTTTAGAACTGATTAAAAATGTTTCTAATTGTTAGGATTGTGACAATTTATGTAACTTAGAATTTGTTTCTGTTTTTCCCCTCTTTAACATATTTCTCAGCTTGAAGTTTTAAAAGTTTAAAAATGGAGATAGATGGATAGATAAGTAGTAGATAGAGCATTTGTTAAGCCCTTACTCTGTGCTAGGCACTGAGGTAATTCACCAGGAACTTTATGTATACCTAAAGAGACAGAAAACAAATAGACCTTATTATACCAAATAGGTGATCAAAATAAAAATCAGTGACTATCTACTGATATGCCTACTTTTCCACTTATGCAAAAATTTTATGAGGGCACCCTTGATGAATGTGTAAGAAGTTCTTTTGATGCTAAAAATTCTAAGATTCACCACAAGTAAAAAAGATAATTATGATTTTATTTTAATGCTAGTAAAAGGTTTGCTCCTATATCTAATTTGTATGAGTGTGTCTTTGTTGTCTGTCTATATGTATGTATGAATGTGCATATGTGCTTGTGTGCAACATTATATAGGGGATAGACGGATCTGAAGTCAGGAAGGCAGGTTTGAATCCTGCCTCGGACACTTACTCCTTTGAGTGTTAGTTCCCTCATTTGCAAAATGGAGGAAGGAAGTTATTAATAATTCTTACCTCACAAAAATGTTGAAAGGTTCAAGGGGAACAATATATGCAAAGTGCTTTATAAGCTGTGAATTTCTAGATAAGTAGCCAGCTATGATAATCAATCACTATGATAGAGACAAATTTTATTAACTACTATTTTATTAGTATTCCACAAAAGGAAAATGCCTATTTCCCATGTCATTTATGGTCATATTCAGGATGAACTGGGGCCCCAAAATTAATTATTTAAGGAAACTCATGTTTTGAAAAAAAAAGGAAGGAAAAGAGAAATAAAATTGGGAGGTCATACTGAATTACTCCAAAATGATTGTTGCTATGAGAAGAGGAAGAACGTAGTTCACAGGAAGGATGAGTCATGAAATCCCAGATTTGTTAGGGAAAAGGAACTTTTTACAAGGCAACAGTTCAAGAATCCTTTAAAAATAACTAAAACATAGTATTGCATCTTGCAAATCCTCATAAAAATATATGTAAATCTCAAGCTATAACAAAAAATCTGGAACTTCTAGGTCAAAACTCTTTTTTTGAAACTGAGATACTATTGGCTTTCAGGAGCAGAAGTGAGCATGATTCTTGTTTTTTGCATAAATTCTTTTACCTTCCTATTTTGATTCTCTTATGATCCTATAATTGCTAATTTTTCTTTTGTTGGGGGGGCCCTTCTTATCTTTTACTCATTTTGTCATTTGTATGGAATTTTAAAAAATAGATTATCTTCATTTTCTCCATCATTTTAGTGAATAAGTAGCTGAACAACAAGCATACCCAGTCCTTAGTAACAGCTTGGCTAAAAATAATTTTGTAATTGGCAAATGAAAATTTCAATAGTAATGTTATGCTAATAAATTTTTAGTACTTTAATCAAGAATTGTGAGAAGATTTGACAAATTTAAATGAAGAAAATTGAACTAATATCTTAGTATTGCAAGATAAGAGAGAAATAAATGTAAGAAAGTAAAAAAAAACTAGAGGTATTACAAGGCAATAGAAAATATTTAGCATTTATATATTAAAAAATTTCCATTTTTATATACAAGGGAGAAACCGTTATCAGTATTCAGTAAGTTTCCAAGAACTTGGATTTAAAAAAAAAAAAAAATTATTCTAGAAGCACCTACTTGATTAGGTGTTTACACAGAACTATTTGGCCCTGAAATCTCTTGAAAATGGCCTTGTTAGAAGATGGAAAAGCTCCAAGAACAGTCTCAAGGTATTTTGGTTTTCAGTTTCCTGCTCTGGTTTGAACAGGATACATAGAGACTCACATTAATTGTTGTGTTTGTTAATCCATTGTTTTTACTTTCTACCTTATTTTTTTTTTAAGACTTGAAGTCTCAGTCTTGGGTGATTGTGGAGACAGCTTCTGATTTGAGAAGTCACTGATTTTATTTTTTTTATGTTTATATATTTTTTATAGTTTTATATTTTATAGTTTTTTTCACATGGAAATGTCATTCTTTCAACACTACATGGCCTTTCCCTTATGCTAGACTAGCAAACTGAAGTTTGCCATTGTTAAGAAACTAGAGGTTATATAGAGCTCAATATTTCATGTCAATATGTTAGTCATTTATACAACTATAAATGTGATATAGCTAGTCTTTTATATATCTCCTCTTGAAAGAAAATAAAACTTACTGCTGCTTATAAAGATAGATCTAAATTTGGATCTATGCTGATTTTCCATCCAAGGGCAGTATATCTATAAGCATTACAAACATTTTGTAATTGTTCCTCATAATAATCTTGTTAGGTAGGTAGGAAACCTTCATTTCCAAGATAGAAAATGAAACTGAAGTGAAGTGACTTTCCTGAGATTATTTCCTGTTTTTAGAATTCTAATAAATCTAGCAATGATTACTGCTTAACTACCCAAACAATTTTTACTGCCCCTTTCCAGTGACTTTTCTCAGAATATACTTGGATTTCTGATGGAGGAAGTATAAGCAGTGATGCTAAACCACATTATCTGCTCAGTACAATGAGACTGGAGTGTTTGATTTCTAATTCCTCAAAGAGTAATCTAAGAACACTTGAGAGCAGAATGGTTCTGGATCAGTAAGAAACTTTATTTGCCTATCATAAGATATCTCCTACTTGTGCCAGTCACCAAAGAAGATAAGGCTTGAGAAAGGATGAAAACTTTGTTCTACAAAATATTAGGCAATTTTCTCACATCTGATCCTAGCAGGTGCTCAGCCACAGTTGCCTGCTTTATTCTAGAGGTTTATACATTGCCAGCTAATTGTTTTTCAAACAATAGATGACACAGAGCTTGGGAAACTAAGTGAATGTATATTCCCTGATTGTGTCCGGATATACACGTAGGTTCCTGCTGGGAAGATAGATGGGCAAAGCACTGTCAATGCCTATAGCAAGAAATATTCCCAGGTATTTTAACATACGGAAACTTAAGCTAATTTGGGAAATATGTCTAGTTATATTGAAAAAATATTTTATATTTTCTACCCTAGAGGAAAAAACAACTGATTTAGACTACAGATATAAAGATAAAGGTGTAGAATTGCCAGATGTTCAACAAAGGAACCAACTTGACTTCTATTTTCAATTTTTTTTCAAATTTTAAATGACTAAAGCTTCTAAGGTTTTTGTTTCAAAAACAAATATCATTTGTTTTAAATAAATATATCCTTTTTTTAGCTTTGAAACAAATTTTTAGAGGTAAAAAAAATGCCATTTTTTAAAAATTAGGGGTTTAAAAATTTTATTGCATACTTGTGGTCCGAGTACAATAGAATAAATGTTTTGTTCCTTAAAATAGTAAGAACTATGGATAAGATTGTAAGCTATGGCTATTAGAGAACATTGTTGAAGAGTTCACCACACATTAACACTAGGCAAAACAAAAAAAATATTTTAAATCCCAAGACATTTTAAGCTTCTTATTTTATTGTTCCTTTATTCTTTAGGGGGAAAAGATAAAGAAAAATTAAAACTCCAAGCCATGTTTATGACATCATCACAACATGCAGTGGTATGCTAACAAATGACTAACATTGGGCACTCTAGGAGGAGAATAATATTATATGTATACCTAAAACATTTTTAAGCTTAATCTTCATTAGTTACATTATTAATCTTCTTCCCATTACTTTCATAAATCGGCAAAATCAACAAAGTAAATACAATCTTGATTTTTAGTATTTGCCAGTTTCTTAGATATAAATGATTATACTAAAAATAAAATAATTGTCTCTCACAAGTCAAGCTGAGCTTGCTTCAGCATACTCCTTCATACCAGTGTTACTGACAATCAATCTAATTCAGATTAGCCAAAATAATAATAGTTTAAGTCTACCATAAAAATATCTAAATGGAAATGATCATTGGCAAATCATCATCACATTATTCCTACATTCAAAACATAAAATAGTCAACATTCCTTGATTCAAAATCTTCAATGGATCCCCCTAAAAATAAAGTATAAACTCTTTATTTTATCATTCTGTGTCTAACATTACCTGGTTTGGGTATACAAACATACTTTAGAGATATTTCCAAACTACCATAATAAAGCAAATTATATTAAATATTTTTGTTTGTTTCCCAGGACTTATAAAAGTTATATTTGTACTATATTATAGTCTATGAAGTAGCAATAGTATTATATCTAAAATAACAGTGTACATACCTTAATTTAAAATGTTTTATTGCTACAAAATAATCTTTTTGCTGGTAGAAGATCTAGCATTGATATTAATGGCTACTTCTCATCCGGGTATGGTTACTAAAGGTAGAAGTGGCTGTGGCAATTTCTTAAAATAAGACAACAATGAAGTTTGCTACATTGAAGCATAATAGAACTAACTAGATCTGCACACTATTTTATATTTCAATCCATTGAAAGACATCATGCCAGAGTGGCCTAAAGATAAGGATAACCATGGTTTTTATCTAGCCTCTGACATCAGCTATACTGACTCTGTTTCCTCAAGCAAATCTCTTGATTTCTCAGTGTCCATAAACAATTTTCTAAAACTACAAGTTGCAGAAGAACTAAATGGAGAAAGTTTTTCTCCCAGAAATTTAACAATGTCAGAGAAAGCTCTCATCTGGGAAAACAATTCTTAACTAAAATGCATTAATTTTAAATGTATTATTGATTTACCCAAATCATTATACCTTTATGAGATACTCATTAAATACTTAATACAGGCATACTAAAATTGAAGAAAGTATAATAAGCAAATTTCTAAATTTTCTTAATGAAGTATAGTTATCCATGCTTTAAAAAAAAAAGATTTTGCACTTTGCACAATGATAATAAATAGAACCTTTAAATAGGAGGTTAACTTAAGTAGGGTTTTTAAGTTCATTAACTACTTGGCAAATAGCCATAGGAGAGGATAGAGCAAAAAAATAAATAAATAAAACTAAGTTGTTTATTTACTTTACTGACATTTGATGATCATTTGCAAATAACAAAATAGTTCTAAAATGGTCATATAGACCGGTGGTAAAATGATTCACTACTCAATAACAGATATATTGAATATAGCATGTATTATGGAAATAATATTTATAGTAAAATCACGTCTATATTTCATATTGCAGACATAGTCTTTAAAAAGATATATGGATAAGGGCAGCTAGGTGGTGCAGTAGAGCACCAGCCCTGAAGTTAGGAGCACCTGAGTTCAAATCTGGTCTCAGACACTTAATACTTCCTAGCTGTGTGACCCTGGGCAAGTCACTTAACCCCAATTGCCTCGGGGGGGATAGATATATGGACCTATAATTTGAATGTATATGAATTCTGGGACATTGAAGCTTCTCTTACTTCTGACTATTAAAAAAAGTTCAAGTTTCTGTTTTTTTTTTTTTTTTTTTTGAGGTCATCAGAGTTAAGTGACTTGCCTAAGTGGTTGAGGCTGGATTTGAATTCAGGTGCTCCTGACTCCAGGGTCCATGCTCTATCCAATAAGCTATCAATTGACCTCCAAGTTTTTCAGTAGATGATCTGGACAATAAGGGGAAGAGTTAGATCTCAGCTACTCTAAGGACTAAAAGCACCTGAACCACATTGTGTACATTCTACTAGATTGTGCTATTGATAACACTGATGAAGAATAGCCTATTTGTTATTCAAGATTATGAATTATTTTTAGCCTTTTTTTTTTTTTTACAAAAAAAGTTCACTAAAGTTTAACTCAAAGTAATTCAAAATTGTACAGTTATAAACCAAATAATTGATCAATTTTGATTGCATCAATGGAGATGCTGTGCTTAACATGTAGTATTAATCCTTTCCAAGAACTAAGGATATGTTCAACCAGACTCTATCTACATTCCACAAACAGGTTTACACTGAATCATAGTATCAGAGATTTTAGACTGAAAAAAAATGTTGGAGTTCATCCAGCTCAATCCCTTTATTCATTCATTCATTCATTCATTCATTTAGGTCAAGGAATTAAAGCCCAGAGTGTACACAAGATCATGAAAGTAGTAAGGCAGGATTTGAATTGAGATCTTCTGACTCCAAATCCATTACTTTCTACTGTATTATGTGATCTCTAATAATAGTTCTACTCTAGACTTTAGTTTTTAGGATTTTCAGGAAAAGAGGATATATTTTCCCAATGCCTGGTAGACATAAATATTAAGCAGAATTTAGCAGCACAGCCAGAAATTTTTGGTAACTTGACCCTAACAGTTTATTAAATCATCTATATTACACCCTGGCTTTGAATGGACTAAATGTGGTTTTTAGATTTCTCACTGGAACCCCAGGGTTCTATTGGTAGCAGTGAACTTTGATAAGTTTAGAGTGGAATTCAGTGAACAAAAAGATGAATACAGAGATCTTTTATTTAAAGTTTCTCTTTTACTTATTTATAAAGCTTTTTATGGAGAAGGAAAAACTTATGTAGTCATTTATGAAAACATTCATATTGAATCCTCCAATTCCTAACCATTTAAATAAATAAATTCAATATTTCTAGAGTAAAAACTTGCCCTTACAGTAAGTACCACGCACTCTTTATTAAAAAGTTTTACCCACTCAGTGAACCACAGCCTTCTTGGGGGAAAAAATTCTAAATCATTCTAAATTTGTGAAATTTAGCCTACAGAAGTTTGAGGTCTTAAACATGGTATGTAAACAACTAAATGAATACCAAGTGTCCTATGATCAATTATCCAATTCTTTACAAGGACCTTGAAAAGCAGATCAGCACAAATTTCTGTTTTATATGTGGTTTATTCATACCTATATAGGTATATGTTTTCTTTTCTTATTAGAATGTGAGTTCCTTGAGGGCAGGGACTGTTTTGCTTTTATTTTATTTTTCTGACCAGTGCTTACCATACTGATGACATAGGTGTTATTGTTCCTTTGTTTTTGAATATGACCATGAACATTACAATTTTGGGGTCAGTTTACAGTATATTGGGCTATGGATTATCACTTCCAACATGAGTTCAGAAGGTACTACCACAAGTTGGGCACAAGTAGTTCATTAGAACATTTGGAATGGAATTATCTCTGAATTTGCATGCTTACATTTCCTTTGTGCTACTGTGATTCTGCTTTGTTCATAGAGCACAGACCCTTCTTTAATGTGAGAATGCCATACTGATCAGGCCTGTGTTAGTGTCTCTTATATCTCACAACTGATAATAAAGTTCTTCAGAGAGATATTGAAAATGTCCTGGCAATCACTTCTGATCGCTAGCTAAGTGCTTACCTTGTAAAAGTTCTTGGTAAAATAGTCTTTTAGGTAAATATGTGTCTGTCATTTGGTCTAGTTGGCCAACCCATCAGAGTTGTGCTCTCTGAAGTAGAATATCAGTGCTTAGCAGGTCTGGTAGATCTCAGTGTCCAGTATCTTATCTTGCCAAAGTAAACTCCAGAATCTTCCTAGGACAATTCAAGTGGAAATGGCTGGACACATAGTAGATGCTTAATAGAAGTTTATTTTCTTCTTTCTTGTTTGCTTGATTGCTTGAAGGTCCAAGAAAACCTGTAGTGAATTCTCATTCTCTCAATCTTTGCTTCCTTTCTCTCACAGAAAAGGAACAAAAATTCTTAAGTGCAAATGTTAAGTTTCTGGTGACTTTCCTTTGCCTACCAAATGAAGTATCATTAAGTCCTCATCCTAGAATTTATATCTATATCATTTATTTCCAATTTCCATTTGTAGCCTTATAAAAATAAGATACATGTTCATATAATATGATGTCTCTTTTCATGTTGTCATTCTAGTCTCCATATTTTTGTTCATGTTGTCCACAATGCATAGAATAGATATCTAATATCTCACCTTCACCTGTTGAAATGTATCCTTCTCCCTTCAAAATTCAACTCAGGTGCTACCTTATCCAGGAAACCTTGATCCAAAACAACCAAAATATATTAGTGTCTACATTCAAGGGTCTTTGCTTGTGCTATATTGAGAATACAAAGACAAAGGCTGAAACAGACTCTACTTCCATTAAGCTTATTTTCTACATGTTGGGTCCACTACATCTGCTATTCAGAATCAGTTTCCCTTAAAGGAGAAATTCAATGCAGTACAGAAATGTGGATATATTCATAGTAGGTTTTTTTCTTTTAAATAGTTTTGACTTCTTATTCTCCCTTCTTTTAAAACAGAAAGCTATGAATTTCCAGATTTTAATACATATTATTTCAAAACATTTATTAGAAAAGACAACTGGGACATTTCCCTAATTATTCCAATCTGCAGCATTTATTGAAAAGAAATAAATTTATACTAAAATCACAATTGTTTGCCAGTCAATTAGGAAATCAAAACAGGAAAGTGGATCTCCATTTCATCAATTTTAATCCCTGGGGAAGTTAAAATAAAAACAATGTGGGACTTATTATTGGAACTTTTTATCTATCATGCCACAATTTGCTTGAAAAGAAAAGAGAAACCATAGTTTCCTGTATTATCTACTTAGAGAATCTTAACAGATTTCCCACCAAAGTGAGGAAGTAGAGAGGAAAACAAAGTACTCATTGTCTCTTCATTTGCTATTTAAACAAAAATCTCAGCTATTCTAAGGATTGAGCAGCTTTTGGCCAGGGCCTTCCTCTTCTCATTGCCTTGGGTGAATAGAAATTACAGCCACAAGGAACAAATTAAATCCATTCTCAGGTTAAAACATTGAGTAGTTAGAGCTTTTAAATTGACAAGTTTTAAATATAGATTAAGTTCCCTTGAGGAAAAAAAATAATTCTATGGAATTAAGTCTATGGATAACCATATATGCACTGAAGGTGTTATTTGAGAGAAATTTTAGCAACAAGGTAACTGAGAAGATAAATGCATTTTTCACAAGTTGAAACTATAAGATTTAAATCAAATATTTCATGGATCAATACTTCCCTTCTCCCCTTCTGAATCATTTAAACTCTGTAAGGTTAGGGACTATTTTATATGTCTATATGTATGTACCCAGTCCTTAGCATCATGTCTGATGAATAGCAAATGCTTTAAAAATGTTCATTGATGGATTGACTCTTCTTGCAATTATTTCCTCCCTTTTTTTTTTTTTTTTTTTTTTTTTAAATTGCTACACCCTTAATGTCTTGCTACTTCTCTGGATTTTCCTTCTCTGTAAATCAATCCATGACCCTTTGTTTTTTATAGTCTTATTGATCAATAAACATATTAATCACCTACTCCAATCTCAAAGTTCTTACAAACTGCTAGATAGATCCCCTTGGGTGTTCTATAAGTGTTTCCAGGAGAGAAAGTGAAAAGAGCATTGAATTTAGAATCTAAGGATTTGGGTTCAAATAACACCTCATATCTTCCATGGTCAAGTCATTTATCCTCCCAAAGCTATATTTTTTTTCATCTGTAAAATAGAATAACCTGATCTCTAAAATACATGATAGATCTGGATCTTTGGAAAATTTGAATCCATAGCACATGATAGATGTTCCTATTAGGTCCTTTTCTTTTTTTATTATCTCTTTGGGATACAGAACTGGTAGTGGTATTCATATTCACAATTATGATTATTGTGTTTCCCTCTATCCCAATTTTTTTTTGTTTTATCTTCTTCCCATCTTAAGTGTTTTGCTTCTATCTATTGCCTCCTCCAGTCTTCCCTCTCTTCTATCAGTTTTTCCCTGCCCCTGCCTTTTACTTAATCTACTCTCCTATTTTCCTAAGATAGATTTTTATATTCAACTGATTATGTTATTCCTTCTATGATTCAAACGATGCCAATCAACTACCTTCCTATCTTTCCTTCTATGTATTTGCCTTTTTGTGCCTCATCATGTGAAATAATTTACCTCTTTCTACATTTCCCTTTCTTCTGCAGCCAGTCTACTCATCTTTCTCATCCCTTAATTATTTTTGTCATTCCCTCAAATTCACTTTATACCCTTACCCACTGTCCATGTATATTCCTTCTAGCTATACTGTTATTGATACAATTTTTAAGAATTATAAGTATCATCTTCCTATGTAAGGATATATCGGCTCCATTGTATCTCTCATATTTTTTCCCCCTTTTCTCTTTTAAGACTTCTTTTGAGTTTTGATATTGGTGAAAATTTTCTTTGTTCAGTCCTGGTCTTCTCCTTATGAGAATTTGAAATCTTTTTTAATTTTTTTATTTTATGTTTTTTTTTTTATTGAACTACCATTTTTCTTCCTGAAAGTGTCATGTTTAATTTTACTGGGTAGATGATTCTTGGTTTCAGACTTAGTTCCTTTGCTTTCCAGAATATCATGTTCTATGACCTCTGATCCATTAATGTTGCAGCTTCTGTGTCATGAATAACATTAATTGTGGCTCCTCCATAATTGAATTGCTTCTTTTTGACTACTTGCAGTATTTTTTACCTTGACCTGATAATAACAAAATTTGGCTATAATGTTCCTTGGAGTTTGGAGATCTCTTTTTTGAAGTGATTAGGAGATTCTTTCAATGCCTATTCTACACTCTGGTTCCAGGATTTTAGGGAAGTTTCTTTTGATAATTTATTGAAAAATGCTGTCAAGGTTCTCTTTTTGATTACAGCTTTTAAATAGATCAGTGATTTTGACATTGTCTCTCCTGGATCTATATTTATTGTTATTATTCCATTGAGGTATTTTATATTTACTTTTATTTCTTCATTCTTTTTTAATTTCTTTGATTGGTTGTTGATGTTTTATAATTAGCTTCTACTTGCCCAATTTTAACTTTTAAGAAGTTTTTTTTCCTCAATTAGGTTTTACATCTCCTTTTCCATTTGGCTAATTGTACTTTTTAAGAAGTTGCTTTCTTTTCCCAAGCTGTTCACTTTTTTTTTTTCATAGTTTTCTCACATCATTTTTCTTTTTATTCTCATTTTTTTCTTCTATCTCTCTTCTTTGATTTTAAAGTTCTTTTTGAACTCTTCTTTCTAGGTTTGAGATATTCCTTATTTTTCTTTGGGGGTTTGCTATTTTTGCTATTTTGAATTGTTGTCATCTTCTAAATTTGTGTCTTCCATCATCTCTGTCACCATATTAACTTTCTATAGTCAGATTCTTCTTCTTTTTTTGTTGTTGTTGTTGTTTGTCTTTTTTTTTTTTTTTTTTGCCTTTTCTCTTTCTTTTAAATTTGAGCTCTACTGTCAGAGTGGAAGGGGCCCTATCTCATGTTTCTTGAGCCAAAGGTCACAGGCTATAGCTATTTACTCAGTGTTATAATAAGGTTGCTCTGAGGCCCATAGGGTGCCCTGCATGTCAAGGGGCTGTGCTGAGGGGTAGGTTGAAAGGTGTCTCATGAAGCTGAAGGCATAGGACTCTGGCAGCTTATCTGGTGCTGATCTGAGGTTTTAGTACTGGCATCTGGCATGTATTGGTGCCATTTAGGTATTTTTGCATTTTCCTTGGGCTATGCAGAAGCACATGGAGGTGTAGCTCTTGAAGATTGCCTGTTTGCCAGGGCTATACTGAAGGATGGCAATGTTTTTTGGAGCTAGAGTCTGCCACTCAATGGGCTCTGCTGAGGCATGTGGGGAGAACTTGTGTTGATTTTTGCCTGTGGGGCTCAGAAGCTTTTGCCAGTTCGCTAAGGAGGGGCTGGCTTGCTTTTGGTTTTCTGGGATGCTCCCTGTCTTAGACTGTGCTCCCCATTTTTTTTTTTTACCAGAGTAGCCTTTCCTACCAATCTTCCAAGTTTCTTGGGCTAAAATATTCACCCTGTTTTTTTTTTTCTTTGCTGGTTCTGCTGTTCCAGAATTTGTTTTGCAGTATTACTTTAATGGTTGTTTATAGGTGAATATAGAAGGGTTTTGATGCTTTACTATTTACTCCACCATTTTGACTCCTAGAAGTTCAACCCAAATTTTTGCTATCTATTCCACTATGCAATGTTGATTCAATATGTTCAACATGAAGCAGGAAAATACTCTATTTAGAAACAAAGGGATCTGGGTATAATCTTAGACAATTCACTTAATCTCTCAGCCTCAATTCCCTAATCTATAAAATAAGAGATTTTGATTATTATAATCTTTAAGGTTGCTTCCCAGTTTTAAATCACCAATCCTGTAAACCTATAGTTCATATAAACAGCAAAAATGGCAATTTGTGATTAATAGTGACATAGTTATATCTTAATCCTAAATTCTAAATGTTCTTGGTTGACTCCTCAAAAATAAAGCAACTAAAATATAGAAGATATTGTATTAGTTTTGAATTTCTTTCTTCACTTATATAATAATGCAAGTGAATAAATTTAATTCAATTAAACAAATATTTATTAGAATAATTTAATAGAATTTATTAGAAGAACAAAGGAGAGAGTAAGACAAAGTACCCTAGTAAAATATGAGAGTACAAGGCTCAATTTCAGCTTGGGAATTGGGAATACATACCAAGGAGGGCTATAGAGGGATAATGAACAATATTCACATCTGTGTGATCATGTAAAGTGCAAGTATGACAATTTCAGAAATGCAGTTAGATACTAATAGCTGCCTATGTGTTGGGACCTACAAAGGCAATTTGAGAGTGGAGCACTGGAGTAGGAGATTTAATGATTTTCCAGACAATGCAGACAACACAGAGGAAGCAGACATGGACTGCTTTCAGAGGTTGATGGGAAAGTATGCGAACAAAGAATTATAAAAGTGACATGTATCTAGGTCAGTAGGTGGGCTTATAATTTTCAGTCATGAAGAAATAAGTATTGGCAACTCAAGCTAGAGAAAGAAGAATACAGAGAAATGGCAATGACTAAAACCATAAAAGGAATTTAAAGTTAATCCATTTGGACCCATCTGTCTTACATTTTCCTCACTGATTCTGTTGGATGTTGCAGCTTCATTCCATTCATAAGAGGCACCAGCAAAGGAGTTTTATACAATTTCATTTTAATTTTTCAAAAATGTTCACCAAAAGTTTAGCAGAAGTCCATTTTTTTTTTTTGCTGAGTTTAGCTTAAATTATTTTGAGGTTGATCCACTCTCTTCCTTAAATAGTAAAGTTATGTGAAAAGAATTAAATGTAAATAAAAGTCTTTGAAGTTCATTAGACTACCTATGCTTTATATATTTCAGTACCTCAAAGATCTGTAATTTTATGAACATGGGTAGTTCTTTCATCAAATGAAATTGTTATCCTTCTAGGACTTAGGAGATGATCTTAGAAAATTGTTGTTATGACTGTTCACTTGATGATGAACTTCAATTCTACTTAAAAGTAGAGGACTATGTAGAAATGTACATATATATATGTAAAATAGTTTTGTGCTTTCAGAAAAAAAATAACTAATTCAAAGAATCATTCAATATTAAAACTAAAAAAGTGACCTTAAAGTTTTTTTCCAACCCAACATCTTCATTTTATGGAGAGTTCTCAGAGAAATGGTATGATTTGCTTAATTTAAATTGAAGACTGGTTAAATACTGTATATCACCTTGTTTCCATACTGTTAGTTATTATATTTGAAATACTAAATACTAATTTACTACTGTATTTACTAGTTTTAATTGAGTGTTGTGATATTATGTGGCTAAGAGACAGAAACGGAATATACAGGTGATGGTGCAAGCATAGTGCCTAGCACACAGTATTCACTTAATATTTTATTTATTTATTCATTCAGGGAAACTGACAAATGCACAGATTTCTTACTTTCTTAGAAGTTGATAGTCTAAGTGAGAATGAAGATTTCTTTACAATAGAAAGAGAAGCAAATGTAGAATTAAAAAAATCTAAGTTTAAAACTTCACTCAGATTTAATAAATGCAGGATCCTGAGTAAATAAATTGATTTCATTGTACCTCAGTTAGGACCAGATCATCTCTGAGATCCCTTCCAGCTCTGAATCCATGATTCTTTGAATTTCTTGTCATAGTTTATCTCTACACCAGCATCAAATAAAGTATTAAGTTGGTTATTAGTTCAAAAGACATTCATTGAGAATTTATCCTGTGTAAGTCTCTGGTAGTTAAATAGTATAGTAGGTAGAATACTGGAGTTAAGAATAAGTAAAATTCTTGTTGGTTTTCAGTTGTGTCAAACTCTCTGTTAAGCCATTTGATACTAGATACTAGAGTGCTTTGCCATTTCCTTCTCTTGCTCATTTTACAGAGAAGGAAATTGAAGGCCCCCCCCCCAAAAAAAAATAGTGACTTGCTTAGGATCACATAGCTAGGAAGTGTCAGAGGCCAGAAAGACCCAGGATCAGATAGCTGGTAAGTGTTTTAAGCCAGATTTGAACTCAGAGTTATGAGTCTTTCTGATTCCAGGCCTAGTACTTTATCTACTGTGCTATATTGCTATCTCAAATTAGCAAAAGCCTAAATTCAAATCTAGCTTTATAAGCTTACAAACTGTTCCTTGAGAAGTAATTTATCCTTTTCAGCTTCAGGTTCCTCAACTGTACTTCATAGGATTGATAATGAGGACCAAAAGAGACAACATATATAAAGTGCTTTACAAACTTTAAAGTGCTATATACTGGGCAAGTTACTTAACCCCAATTGCCTCAGAAAAAAAAAGTGCTATATAAATTGTATTTAGTAGTAGTAGTAATAGTGGTAGTGGGGGTGGGGATATTAGTAGCAATAGTAGTAGCAATAGTAGTAGTAGTAGTAGTAGTAGTAGTAGTAGTAGTAGTAGTAGTAGTAGTAGTAGCAGTAGTAGTAGTAATAGTAGTAGTAGCAGTAGTAGTAGTAATAGTAGTAGTAGCAGTAGTAGTAATAGTAGTAGTAGTAGTAGTAGTAGTAGTAGTAGTAGTAGTAGTAGTAGTAGTAATAGTAATAGTAGTAGTAGTAGTAGTAGCAGTAGTAGTAGTAGTAGTAATTGTAGTAGCATTTCTCTGAGTTACACAGAGATGAATAAGGCATCATCCATGATGTCAGGGAGGTCCTAATCTAGAGGGGGATCTAAATTTTGTGCAAATATCATTGTGATAAGAAAGTAATATGTTACAAGTGTCAGAAAAAAAAATACAAATAAAGCTTACTTATAGGCAGGAAGATTAAAGAAGGTTTCCTGAAGGAGAGAGAATATTATTTGGATCTTGAAGTATAGATAGATCTTCTACAAGCAGAAATATGGGGAAGGAATCTTTTGAGGAAAGGGAATAACCTAAGGAAAAGCAAACATCACAGGAAAAAATGAAGTTCAAGTTTCATGAATGAGTATTTTAGTTTGAAGGGAAGCTAGGTGGATAGAAGATTGAGTTTGGACTCAGGAAGACATATTTTTGAGTTTAAATCTGGTCTCAGACATTAATTGTGTGCATCTGGGATAGTTGCTTAACTCTGTTTTAGTTTAATGATCTGGATGTTTTTGTCTGTCAAGAAAACTTGCAAAAGGGGTCATGGAGAGTCGAACAGAATTGAACAAAAATTTTGTTTGAATGGAGCATAGAATATATGTTGTTGATTGGTGCAGTTGGAAGTGAAGAATAAAACTAATGTACCAAAAAGCAAACCTTATATCTAAGCAAAACACAAGATCTTAGTGAACCAGAAGGTTGAAGTGTAGATTTTTTGAAAGTATCAATAATAATAAATCAATGGGTTTTTTAGATTTGAAGGTGACAAAGCACTGGTGGAGCGGACTATAGATAGTAACAGTAATGAATGTCATAAATCATATAAGCATATTTAATTATTTCAATACCTTATCTCATTTTAATTTCATGTCAGTTCTCTGCAATTAGTAATATGTGTCATCCTTCCCATTTTGCAGAAGATACTACATGATGTACTTAAGGTATCAAAACTGATGATGAACTGTGATTCAAGTCAGCTATGGCTTCAAATCAAAGCCTCTACACACTTCATCACCAAAGTGATGTCCTTTCTGGTGACCTTAATTATTGTATTAAAGAGTTTGAACTTTAGTCATTAGGCAATGAAGAAATACTGAAAAATTTGGGGCAGTGGAATAGAATGAGCAAAGCCATATTTGGATTGGAAGGTGAGAGAAGAGAGTGAAGAGAAAGATCCCCAGGGAAGATATCAAAATAATTCTGAAAAGATGAATGAGGTTCTAAAGTAATAATAAAGTAATAAAAAGGAAATAAGAAAGGTTGAGATTGTAAAAAGAGAAAAATATAAAGTCCAACAACAGAATTATAGATGTTGCCTACATCTACACTTTATGGGAAAATAAAGCAAAAAAAGTTGGTAAATAAAAAGAATAAATTAAAGGTTAAGTTATCAAATTTAAATAATTAACAAATTAAAGATTAAAGAATCAGCATGATGTCAAGAAAGCTAAAGGAAAGAAGAGGATTAAGAAAAAGATCATCATCTATTGATGCAAGTGATGCAAAGGTCAAAGAAAGTAAGAAGTGAGAGAAGGCCACTGACTTTGAAGTTAAGAGCTCATTGCTTTAAGTGAAAATTTTAATTACAGTTTTTGTGAGTATTAGCCAGGCTAAGTATGTGAACAGGCTATGAGGCAGTAAAGGATTCAATCAAAAAATAGAGCTAAATGAGATAACTTAGGTTCCCCAACTTTTTAAACCTTGATTATTAAGATTACTTGTTAATCCCAGAGAGAGGATTGTGAGAATAGAGTGTGGATTATAACATAGCATTTTCTTTCTTTTTGTTGTTTACTTGCATTTTCTTTTATTTTTTCTTTTTTTCCCTTTTTGATCTGATTTTTCTTATGTAACAAGATAATTGTATAAATATGTAAACATATATTGAATTTAACATGTATTTTTAACACCCTTAACATATATTGGATTGTTTGTCATTTAGGGAAGGGGGTGAGAGAAGGGGGGAAAACTTAGAACACAAGGTTTTGCAAGGGTCGATGTTGAAAAATTATCCATGCATATGTTTGAAAATAAAAAAAAAACTTTAATAAAAGTTTTTTTAAAAAAGATTACTTGTTAATATAGTCTAAATTCCTTAAAAATAGTTCCATCTATATTTTATTAGATGTTGTCTAGTCATATCTCTTATATGCTGCAGGTGTGAATAGATTACTGTGCTTAAAATCAGGAAATTCTGGTCTCAAATCTTGTCTTTTCCACATACTAGCATTACGAGAGGCAGGTAATTTAACTTCTCTGAGTTTCTGTTCCTGAATGGGGTTAATAAAACCTATTTAGTAAACCTATTTCTCAGTATTGCAGTGAGACGAAAATGAAGGTACTATAAGTAAAGTACTTTGAGAATTTTGTAGAGCTAAATAAATATTCTCCATTAAAATTTTAAAGTAGAAAATATCTAATTAGTTTGAGAAATGGGAAGTGACATTTTGATATTAAAAAAAATAAGAACAAAAGTATAAACTAAAAGTATAAATCAAAATGATATCTTTCAGGTACATGTCAGAAAAACTAGAAAAATAAAAACAGTTGTTGAGACTCCTGAAATAGAAACAAGTAGAAAAACAAGGTTGTTTTTTATCATAAGGTTCAAAATACAAATTGTTGATCACATGGAGTAATTTGTTATAGAAATGTTGCATTTTAAAAAATTAAAGAATTTATCTTTGCTTATTTGAAGTATAATGGCAGAGAAAATTGCTGAAAATTGGGGAAATTGCAGGCAGCTGTCATCTGTGGTCTTCCGTCAATATTGTTTGTTGTCAATTATGTAACACCCAATTTCAAATGACTATTTGAACAAAGGCTAAGAGAGAAAAAGTGGAAAACCATTCTTACCTCTCCTAGGATATTGAAAGAAATTGTTGACTACTGTGACTTGAGCCTCAGAGTATAAGCACTTCATGAAGTAAGGATGTTCCAAAAGTGAACAAAAAAAGTGACAGCCTCCCAAAACACTTGACTCAAAGCAACAGCACTTCCCTGCAAAAGGATGGTGAGCTAGAGCTGGAGAAGGAAGCATGACAGAGAAGAAGAAACATTATATTTGGAATTAAAGGATTTGGGTTCAGAAGCCACATCTACTCTTACCCATTTTGTCCATGATGTAAATCCTTAATCTCTATAAGCCTTGATGCCTTTATGTGTAAAAAGAGAGCATTAAACTAAATTACCTCTGTCTTCCTTTCCAGTTTGGTTCTCTATAATCCCATGAAAACCATGGGCAATCTCAAAATGAATATTAAACTATTTATTTTCCCATAGATAATATGTGGTTGTGAATCATGGAATATCAAAATCGCAAAAGAAAAAATAAATAAAAATTGCAAGTAATTCGAAGAATACCTTCTTGTTAGGTTTAAGAAGACTGCAATGTATTTCCAATTAATACTTCAACACACACACACACACACACACACACACAAAACAAAACAAAACAAAACAAAACAAAAAACTACATAAATAATAAATACTCCCATGTTCCATACATTTTTTTTCTAGGCCTCTTGAGCAGTGCAGATTATAACCTTAGGTGGTATATATATCCTAGGTAGTTTCCTGAAGCACATATATGTTAAATAACATGCCCAGATCACATAATTAACAAGTGATAGAAGTAGGATCTGAACCCAAGTTTTCCTTAATCAAAGCTCAACATCTCATCTACCATGACTTGCTGCCTTTAAATTAAAAAACAAAACAAAACAACAACAAAAAACAGAACAAAAACAACCAAACAAAAACATATTCATGAAAGGTATGATAAGAAAAGAAGGTGGATTGAGTATGCAGTAAAACAAAAAAGAGAAAGAAAAGACATCTAGACAACCTGAGCAATGAAATAATATTTATATAATGGTGAAAAAAATCAGCATTGCCTTGCATAGATTTCCTAGTGAAGATCTATGAGAAGACAAGCAAGAATTGAAGAGGATTTAAAGACATTCTTGGATCTTATTCCTCATCAGTCAACAGATGATCAGTTGATGAGTTTATTGATCCATTGATATATAGGAAAATGGAAATAGTTTGAAAGAAAAACAAAGAAAATAAACAAAATAAAAGATGCTTATATTCTAAATGAATTTTAAAGCCTAAAAGAATGCATATATACAACAATATATCATTCTTTATATTTAAGCTTATTTCTAATCATGTCTCAAATAGTAAGTTTAATATTAATGGTTAACACTTGAAAATTATTTGCCACTTTTTTATGTTAAAATTGATTGACTGAAAATAACAAAGGGAAAGAAAAGTAGTAGAAAGGAACTGGATTGGAAGTTAGGGGCGAGTTTTGTTTGAAGAGGCTTTACCAGTTGTGTGATTTGCATATGTGTAAAACAAACCTTTGTTTCTTCACCCATAAAACATGACAGAACAAACAATTTCTGACATCTTTTCTAGTTTTAGCATTCTATAAGAGATGCTACACTCCACATAGATCTATAAAATAATATAGATGTGTCCTTATTTTGGTATTCAGAATTTTCCACACAAAAACTTCATTGCTTGAAAAAATTAAATGTGACTGCAAAAAATTCTGCTGTTTCTGCCCCCACTTTTTCTTGAATGGTGATGATAAATGCAAAATGATATACCTGAAGATTTCTATATAAATAATTAATTATATAATTAAATAATCCTTAATCTTATTTACATAAGTGAGAAGAGGAACACTGTATTAGCATTTATCATTTTAAAGGGCCAAATAAAAAATATTGAATTGTAAAACTAACATTCTGAGAATATATAGTTTATTCCTAGAGAGAGAAAAAACAAAACAAAACAACTTTACTAACAATGTTCAAACATCACTATAAAAATAAACAAATAAATATGTATTTATATGTTTTTACGTATCTTGAAGGAAGAAAAAAGGCACAGGGAAAGTTGAAGGAACTAATGATTAGCTTGAAGAGATGGGTCAGTAGAGGGTAAAAGGAAGAGCTGTACAAATGTTACTTTCAAACATTTAAGGGGTTGGTACATAAAAAAAAGATCAAATTTATTTTTGGCTTTGGGTAAAGAATTATCACTGACAAATATAAACTGTAGGGAATGATTTCAGGAGTAGTTTCCCAAGGACATTTTAGAAAGGATTCAAGTTTCAGATGAAGATTGGATTAAATCACCTGGGACATTCCTCCAACTCTGAGTCTGTGATACAATTTTTCTTTTTATTAAAGGTTTTTATTTATAGAACATATGAATAATTTTTCTACATTGACCTTGGCAAATTTTTTGTTCCAAATTTTTCCCTTCCTTCCCCCCATCCCCACCCCTAGATGATAGGTAGTCTAATACTTGTTAAATATGTTAAAATATATTACTAATCCAATATATGTATACATATTTATGCAGTTATCTTGCTACAAAAGAAAAATCATATCTAGAAAGAGAAAAAAAAAACTAAGAAGGAAAACAAAATGCAAGCAAACATTCACAGAAAGTGCTAAAATGCTATGTTGTGGTCCATACTCAGTTCCCAAAGGCCTCTCTCTGGATGTATATGACTGTCTTCATCACTGAACAACTAGTACTGGTTTGAATTACCTCATTGTTGAAGAGAACCATATCCATCAGAATTGATCATCATATAGTCTTGTTGCTGTGTATAATGATCTCCTGGTTCTGCTCATTTCACTTAGCATCAGTTCACGCAGGTCTCTCCATGCCTCTCTGAAATCATTTTGTTGGTCGGTTCTTATAGAACAGTAATATTCCATAACATTCATATACTTTAATTTATTCAGCCATTCTCCAATTGATGGGCATCCATTAAGTTTCCAGTTTCTTGCCACTACAAAAAAGGCTTCCACAAACATTTTTGCACATTTAGGTCCCTTTCCTTCCTTTAAGATCTCTTTGGGATACAAGCCCAGTAGAAACACTTCTGGGTCAAAGGCTATGCACAGTTTGATAACTCTTTGAGCATAGTTCCAGATTGCTCTCCAGAATGGTTGGATCCATTCACAGTTCCACCAACAATATATTAGTGTTCCAGTTTTCCCACATCCCCTCCAACATTCGTCATTATCTTTTCCTGTCATCTTAGTCAGTCTTACAGGTATGTAGTGATATCTCAGAGTTGTCTTAATTTGCATTTCTCTGATCAATAGTGATTTGGAGCACCTTTTCAAATGACTAGAAATAGTTTCAATTTTTTCATCTGAAAGTTGTCTGCTTATATCTTTTGACCATTTATCAATTGGAGAATGGCTTGAATTCTTATAAATTTGAGTCAATTCTCTTATTAGAAATGAGGCCTTTATCAGAATCTTTGAATGTAAAAATGTTTTCCTAGTTTATTGCTTCCCTTCTAATATTGTCTGCATTCATTTTGTTTGTACAAAAACCATCCTGAGAGGCAAACCATGCTACATTCTTCTAATTTGTTTATATCATTCTTTATGTCAAGATCATGAACCCATTTTGACCTTATCTTGGTATGTGGTGTTAGGTGTGCATCAATGCCTAGTTTCTTCCATACTAGTTTCCAATTTTTCCCAGCAGTTTTTGTCAAATAGTGAGTTTTTAATCCCAAAAGCTGGAGTCTTTGGGTTTGTCAAAGACTAGATTACTATAGTCATTGATTATTTTTTCCTGTGAACCTAACCTATTCCACTAATCAAATACTCTGTTTCTTAGCCATTACCAAATGGTTTTGATGGCTGCTGCTTTATAATATAATTTTAGATCTGGTACAACTAGGCCACCTTCATTTGCTATTTTTTTTTCATTAATTCCCTTGAAATTATTGACCTTTTGTTCTTCCAGATGAATTTTTGTTATTTTTTCTAGGTCAGTAAAGTAATTTCTTTGGGAGTTTGATTGGTATAGCACTAAATAAATAGATTAGTTTAGGTAGTATTGTCATCTTTATTATATTTGCTCTATCTATCCAAGAGTACTTGATATTTTTCCGATTGTTTAGATCTGACTTTATTTGTGTGGATAGCATTTTGTAGTTTTGCTCATATACATCCTGACTTTCCCTTGGCAGATATATTCCCAAATATTTTATACTATCTATAGTTATTTTAAATGGAATTTCTCTTTGTATCTCTTGCTGTTGGATTTTGTTAGTGATGCATAAAAATGCTGATGATTTTTGTGGCTTTATTTTGTATCCTGCAACTTTGCTAAAGTTATGGATCAATTCTTATAGTTTTTTAGTGGATTCTCCAGGATTCTCTAAGTATACCATAATATCATCTGCAAAGAGTGATAATTTGGTTTCCTCATGACCTACTCTAATTCCTTTAATCTCTTTTTCTTGTCATTGCCAAAGCTAGCATTTCTAATACAATATTGAATAGTAATGGTAATAGTGGGCAACCTTGTTTCACCCCTGATCTTATTGGGAATGGTTCTAGTTTATCACCGTTACATATGATGCTAGCTGATAGTTTTAAATAGATGCTACCGACTATTTTAAGGAAAAGTCCATTAATTCCTATACTCTCCAATGTTTTCAATAGGAATGGATGTTGGATTTTATCAAATGCCTTTTCTGCATCTATTGAGATAATCATATGTTTTTGTTAATTTGGTTATTGATATAGTCAATTATGCTATTAGTTTTCCTAATATTGACCCATCCCTGCATTCCTGGTAGAAATCCTAGGTCATGGTGTATTATCCTGGGGGATGATTTTTTGTAATCTCTTTGCTAATATTTTATTTAAGATTTTTGCATCAATACTCATTAGGGAGATTGGTTTATAATTTTTTTCTCTGTTTTTGTTCTACCTGGTTTAGGTATCAGTACCATGTCTGTGTCATAAAAGGAATTTGGTAGGAGTCCTTCATTCCCTATTTTTTCAAATAGTTTATATAGTATTGGAGTTAATTGTTCTTTAAATGTTTGGTAGAATTCACATGTAAATCCATTTGGTCCTGGATTTTTTCTTAGGGACTTGATTAATGACTTGTTCTATTTCTTTTTCTAAAATGGGACTATTTAAGTAATTTATTTTCTCTTCTGTTAATCTGGGCAGAATGGCTTGAATTCTTATAAATTTATAGATATTTTTGTAGATATTCCACTATTTCACTTAGGTTATCAAATTTATTGGCATAAATTTGGGCAAAGTAACTCCTAATTATTGCTCTAATTTTCTCTTCATTTGGTGGAAAGTTCTCCCTTTTCATTTTTGAGACTAACAATTTGATTTTCCTCTTTCCTTTTCCTAATCAAATTAACTAGAGGTTTATCTATTTTGTTGGTTTTTTCATAAAACCAATTTTTAGTTTTATTTATTAGTTAAATAGTTGGGTTTTTTTAATTTTAATTTTATTAATCTCTCCTTTTATTTTTAGGATTTCAAGTTTGGTATTTGATTGGGGGTTTTAATTTGTTCTTTTTTTCTAGCTTTTTTAGTTGCAAGCCCAATTCATTGATTTTCTCTTTCTCTATTTTATGCAAATAAGCATCCAGAGATATAAAATTTCCCCTTATTACCAGTTTGGCTGCATCCCACAAATTTTGATATGTTGTCTCATTATTGTCATTCTCTTGGATGAATTTAGTAATTGTGTCTGTAATTTGCTGTTTCACTCATTCATTCTTTAGGATGAGATTATTTAGTTTCCAATTACTTTTTGGTCTACTTTCTCTTGGCCTTATATTGCATGTGATTTTTATTGCATCATGATTTGAAAAAAATGCATTTACTATTTCTGCCTTCCTGCATTTGATTTTGAGGTTTTTATGTCCTAACACATTGTCAATTTTTGTATAAATTCCATGAACCACTGAAAAAAAAGTAAACTCCTTTCTGTCTCCATTTAATTTCCTCCAAAGGTCTATCATACCTAACTTTTCTAAAATTTTGTTTACCTCCTTAACTTCTTTCTTATTTATTTTGTGGTTCAATTTATCTAGTTCTGAGAGAGTGAGGTTGAGATCCCCCACTAGTATATTTTTGCTGTCTATTTTTTCTTGCATCTCTCTAAACTTTTCCTCTAGGAATTTCTATGCTATACCACTTGGTGTATATATATATTTAGTATTGATATTGCTTCATTATCTTTGTTACCCTTTAGTAAGATATAGTTTCCTTCTTTGTCTCTTTTAATTAGATCTATCTTTGCTTTTACTTGATCTGAGATCAGGATTGCTACCCCTGCTTTTTTTTGTTGTTCACCTGAAGCATAATAGATTCTGCTCCAGCCCTTTACCTTCACTCTGTATGTATTATTATGTTTTAAATGTGTTTCTTGTAAACAGCATATTGTTGGATTGTGGCTTTTAATCCAGTCTGCTATCTGCTTCCCCTTTATGGGAGCATTCATTCCATTCACATTCACAGTTAAAATAACTAATTCTGTATATCCTGCAATCTTATTTACCCTAGGTTATGCTTTTCTCTTTCCTATACCCCTTTCCTCCTCCCCAGTATTTTGCTTTTGATAACCACCTCCCTCAAACAATCCTTCCCTTTTAGAGCCGCATCCCCTTTTTACACTTTTCCCTTAATTCTTCTGTTTTCCCTTCTATTAGTCTTTCCCTTTCTTTTCCCCCTTTCCCTCCTATTTCTTTATAAGGTGGGACAAGTTTCTTTGTGATACCAAATATGTCTATTATTCTCTCAAAACCAAATCTGATGAGATTAAGATTAACACAATGCTCATCCCCCTCCCTTTTTTCCCTCAATTATAATAGGGTTTTTTTGCCTCTACATGTGATGTAATTTCCCTTATTTTACCTCTTTTTTCCTCTTCTTCCACTGTTATCCCTTTTCTACCTCTAATTTTTTTTCATATTGTCATGTCATAATAATCATAATCATAAGATCATAATAAAATCAACCCTCATTCTCTATGTATATCCATAACACAAATATAGTTCTCAAGAGTTTTTTTTT
>JAJPUD010015973.1:21833-35544 GCA_023553655.1 Myrmecobius fasciatus | reverse complement strand
ATCATATAGTATTATTGTTGCTGTGTATAATGATCTCCTGGTTCTGCTCATTTCGCTCAGCATCAGTTCATGCAAGTCTCTCCAGGCCTCTCTGAAATCATCCTGCTCGTCATTTGTTACAGAACAATAATATTCCATAACATTTATATGCATAATTTATTCAGCTACTCTCCAATTGATGGGCATCCATTCAGTTTCCATTTTCGAGCCACTTCAAAAAGGGCTGCCACAAACATTCTTGCACATGTAAGGCCCTTTCATTCCTTTAAGATCTCTTTGAGATATAAGCACACTAGAAACACTAGTGGGTCAAAGAGTATGGATAGTTTGATAGCTTTTTGAGCATAATTCCAAATTGCACTCCGGAATGGTTGGATTCATTCACAGTTCCACCAACAATGTATCAGTATCCCAGTTTTCTCACATCCCCTCCAACATTTATCACTATCTTTTCCTGACATTTTAGCCAATCGGACAGGTGTGTAATAGTACCTCAGAGTTGTCTTAATTTGCATTTCTCTGATCAATAGTGATTTGGAGCACCTTTGCATATCACTAGAAATGGTTTTAATTTCATCAATTGAAAATTGTTCATATCCTTTGACCATTTATCGATTAGAGAATGGCTTGAATTCTTATAAATATGAGACAATTCTCTATATATTTTAGAGATGAGGCCTTTATCAGAATTCTTAAATGTAAAGATGATTTCCCAGTTTGTTGCTTCCCTCCTAATCTTGTCTGCATCAGTTTTGTTTGTACAAAAACGTTTTAACTTAATATAATCTAAATTATCTATCTGGTAATCAGTTAAGAGTTCCAGATCTTCCTTGGACATAAATTTGTTCCATCTCCACAGGTCTGAAAGGTAAACTATCGTATGTTCCGCTAATTTGCTTATAATATCATTCTTTATATCTAGACCATGAATCCATTTAGATGATATCTTGGTATGTGATGTTAGCTATGGGTCAAGCCCTAATTTCTTCCACACTACTTTCCAATTTTCCCAGCAGTTTTTGCCAAATAGTAAGTACTTATCCCAAAAGCTGGGGTCTTTGGGTTTATCAAACACTAAATTGCTATAGTTATTGCTTAGTTTGTCCTGCATCCCATCCTATGCCACTGATTGACAGCTCTATTTCTCAGCCAGTACCAAATGGTTTTGATGACTGCTGCTTTATAATATAATTTTAGATCTGGTACAGCAAAGCCACCTTCATCTGCCTTTTTTTTTTCATTAATTCCATTGAAATTCTTGTCCTTTTGTTTTTCCAGATGAACTTTGTTACTGATTTTCTGGAATTGTAAAATAATTTCTGATTTTATTTGTGTGGCAAGTGTTTTGTAGTTTAGTTTGTAAAGTTTCCGACTTTTCTTTGGCAGATTGATTCGCAAATATTTTATACTATCATCTGTTATTTTGAATGGAATTTCTTTTTGTATCTCTTGCTCCTGAACTTTGTTGGTAATATATAAAAATGCTGATGATTTGTGAATTGTTTCTAGTAGATATTTAGTTGAGTCTCTAGGGTTCTCTAAGTCTACCATGATGTCATCTGCAAAGAGTGATAATTTGGTTTCTTCATTACCTACTCTGATTACTTTTATCTCTTTTTCTTCTCTTATTGCCAAAGCTAACATTTCTAATAAAATATTAAATAGTAATGGTGACAGTGGAGCAGCCTTGATTCACTCCTGATCTTATTGTGAATGGTTATAGTTCGTTTCCATTACATATGATCCTTGCTGATGGTTTTAAGTAGATGCTACTAATCATTTTAAGGAAAAGCCCACTTATTCTTATACTCTTTAGTGATTTTAATAGGAATGGGTGTTGGATTTTATCAAAGGCTTTTTCTGCATCTATTAAGATAATCATATGGTTTTTGTTAGTTTGGTTATTGATATAATTGATTATGCTGATAGTTTTCCTAATGTTGAACCAGCCCTGCATTCTTGGTGTAAATCTTACTTAGTCATAGTGTACTATGCTGGGGATGATTTTCTGTAATCTCATTGCCAATATCTTATTTAAGATTTGTGCATCAATATTCATTAGGGAAATTGGTCTATAGTTTTCTTTCTCTGTTTTCACCCTACCTGGTTTAGCTATCAGCACCATATTGGTATCACAGAAGAAATTTGTTAGTATACCTTCTTCCCCTATTTTTTCAAATAGTTTATATAGTATTGTTATTCATTGATCTTTGAATGTGTTATAGAATTCACATGAAATCCATCTGGCCCTTGAGATTTTTTCTTAGTGAGTTGGTTCATAGCTTGTTCTATTTGTTTTTCTGAAATGGGGCTATTTATATAATTTATTTCCTGTTCTGTTAACCTAGGCAGTCTATATTTTTGTAGATATTCCTGAATTTCATTTAGATTATCAAATTTACTGGCATAAAGTTGGGCAAAGTAACTCCTAATTATCACTCTAATTTCCTCTTCATTGAGGAAAGTTCTTCCTTATTTTTGAGACAAAAATTTGATTTTCCTCTTTCTTTTTTCTAGTCAAATTAACTAAAGGCTTATCTATTTTGTTGGTTTTTTCATAAAACCAACTCTTTGTTTTATTTATTAATTCAATAGTTTTCTTATTTTCAATTTTATTAATTTCCCCTTTTAGCTTTAGAATTTCCAATTTGCTATTTAATTGAGGATTTTCAATTTGTTCTTTTTCTAGTTTTTTTAATAGTAAGCCCAATTCACTGAACTTCTCTTCCTCTATTTTATATAGGTAAGCATCTACAGATATAAAATTGCCCCTTATAACCACTTTGGCTGTTTTACACAAATTTTGGTATGTTGTCTCCTTATTGTCATTCTCCTGGATGAAATTATTGATTGTGTCTATGATTTGCTCTTTCACATTCATTCTTCAGGATTAGATTATTTAATTTCCCATTAACTTTTGGTCTACTTTCTCCTGGCCTTATATTACATGTGATTCTGATTGCATCATGATCTGAAAAAGATGCATTTACTATTTCTGCCTTTCTGCATTTGATTTTGAGGTTTTTATGCCCTAATCCATAGTCAATTTTTGTATAAGTTCCATGAACCACATAGAAAAATGTAACCTCGCTACTGTCTCCAATCAATTTTCTCCAAAGATCTATCATACCTAACTTTTCTAACAATTTGTTTACCTCCCAAGTTTCTTTCTTATTTATTTATTTTTGTTTGATTTATCTAATTCTGAGAGAGCAAAGTTGAGATCATCCACTAGTATAGTTTTGCTGTCTATTTTTTCTTGCATCTCCCTTAATTTCTCCCCTAGGAATTTAGATGATATACCACTTGATGCATATATATTTATTATTGATATTGCTACATTATCTATGGTATCCTTTAATAAAATATAGTTTCCTTCCTTATCTCTTTTGATGGGATCTATCTTTGCTTTTACTTGATATGATATCAGGATTGCTACCCCTTTTTTTGTTGTTGTTCACCTGAAGCATAATAGGTTCTGTTCCAACCTTTTACCTTCCCACCTGTATGTGTCACTATGATTTAGATGTATTTCTTGTAGACAACATATTGTTGGATTCTGGTTTTTAATCCAGTTTGCTATCTGTTTCCGCTTTATGGGAGAGTTCCTCCCATTCACATTCACAGTTAAAATAACTAATTCTGTCTTTCCTGCCATCTTATTTACTCAAGTTATGTTTTTCCATTTTCATTCCCCTTTCTCCCTTCCCCCCACCTCAGTTTTTTGCTTTTGATGACCCTCTCCCCCAAACAATCCTCCCCCCTGTAGAGCCCCTCCCCCTTTTTTACTCCTTTCCCCTGATTCTTCTAATTACCCTTCTATTAGTCTATCCCTTTCTTTTCCTCCTTTCCCTCCCACTTCCCTTTAAGGAAGGACAAGTTTCTCTGTGAAACCAAATGTGTCTGATATACACGTTTACAACCCAATCTGATGAGAATAAAATTTACACCATGCTCATGTCCCTCCCTTCTTTCCCTCAATTATATTCGGTTTTCTTTGCCTCTTCATGAGATTTTACCTTATTTTACCTCCTTTTTTCCTCTTTTTCTGGTATGATCCCCTTTCCCCCTTTAGTTTCTTTTTCATATTATCAAAGTAAAATCAAATTATACCCACATTTTCTTAGTATCCCCATAGTAGAAATAAAGTTCTCAAGAGTCCTTTCCTTTTTTTACCTTTTTATGCTTCTCTTGAGTTTTGTGTTTGGAGGACAATTTTTTGTTCAGATCTGGTCTTTTCATTAGAAATAGGTGAAATTCACCTATATCATTCAATGACCATCTTCTTCCCTGGAGGATAATGCTCATTCTCTCTGAATAGGTTATTCTTGGCTGTAATCCAAGTTACTTTGCCTTTCAGAATATCTGGTTCCAGGCCCTTAGATCGTTCAATGTGGAGGCTGATGGATCATGTGTGATTCTAATTATAGATCCTCAGTATTTGAATTGTTTCTTTCTAGCTCTTAGCAATATTTTTTTCCTTGGTGTGATAGTCCTGAAATTTAGCCACAATATTCCTTAGGGATTTAATTTTGGGGTCTCTTTCAGGAGGTGATTGGTGAATTCTTTCGATGGTGATTTTGCCTTCTGATTCTACAACCTCAGGGCAGTTTTCTTTCAGGATTTCCTGGAAGATAGTATTTAGATTCTTGTTTTCATCATGGCTTTCAGGAAGTCCAATAATCCTTAGATTGTCTCTCCTAGATCTATTTTCCAATATGGTGGTTTTTCCTAGGACATATTTCATATTTTTTCTGTTTTTTTTTCATTTTTTTTGTTTTTGTTTGACTGATTCAGGAAGTCTTATTGAGTCATTCACTTGTATTTGTTCAATTATAATTTTTAATGTGTTCTTTTCTTTGGTCACCTTTTTCAACTCCTTTTGTAACTGGCCAATTTGTTCATTGCATACTTTTTCTACTTCACCAATTTTGTTTTTCAATGCATTTTTGTCTATTTCCCTTTCACCAATTTTGTTTTTCAGTGCATTGTTGTCTATTTCCAATTCACAAATTTTGTTTTTCAGTAAATTGGTGTCTTTATCATATCTCTTTTGGAGGGCTTCTTGCACTGACTTCAATTCATTTCCCCTTTTCTCATCTAACTCTCTTATGAGATTCTTTATGCAGTCTTTCAGGAAGGCCTTGTGAAAGGGGCCCCAGGTCGTACCTCCCTTGATGGCTTCATCTGTAGTTGCTTTGCCTATAGGAACCTCAGGATCTGGGGTCTGCCTTTCTTTCTCTCCATAAAAGCTGTCTATGGTGAGAGCTCTCTTCTGCTTCTTACTCACTTTTTAGAAAGCTTGGTGTCTGTTTAAAGTAAGAGAAGCAATTGCTGTGGTAGCTTGCCCTTGTGCAATCCCACTAATTATTTTCCAGTGCTGGGCCTGTGGGGTTAGGACTTTACCCAATATACCTCTTATAAAAGGCAAATCTGCCAAAGCAACTGCCCCCAATCAGGGAATAGTGTCCCGAGTGCCTCAGATACACTCCCCGGGTGTTTGGAGTCTCTGCCACACTGAGCTGAGTTCCACCCAGTTTTCTGCCCTCTTTTCCAGAGCTGCACCATGCAAACTGCTCACCTTGCTGCCATACTGAAACAGACTTGCTATGACGTTCTTCAAAGATAACTTCTGCAAGCAGTGTTTCATAGTCCAAATATTTCTGGGTTAGTTGACTTAAAGATTAGTTCAGAGGCTTATTTTACTGTTGATTTGAGAGAAGGTCAGAGGACACAGAGAGTTGTGTTTTCACTCTGCCATCTTGGCTCTCCCCCACCCCCATATGAATGTAAAATTTCTTAAGGAAAAGTCATTAAGATGTTGAGTAAAACCTTAAAAAGAAGAGCATTTTCAAAGGGAAGATATTAATCAATAGTATTAAAAGTTAGTTCAACTGAATGATTGGCCAGAATTGTTTTCCCACATTTCAATGGAATCATAGGATCATAAATTTTTATCTGAAAGGAATGTTTCCTCTTACATTGTTTCACTGAAATTTTACCAATTGGTAATTTTTTGGGTTAATCACCATTTTCTTAAAACTGCAATAAAATCTAAGAAAATTAAGAGACCATTATTCATTTAGTGTCCAGTATAGATTTTAGTTCGTTCTTTTCTTTCTTCAAAAATTGAAATGAACTTCATTGTTGGATAGGATGCTTGATTGGGGAATGGAGGGAAAAGAGAGGAATCAATATCAGAACTCCTTGAGATGTAAGGCTGTCCTGATGGGGAGAATCATGAGGACGATATGTCTCATGTCCTCATGATTCTCCCCATCGGGACAGCCTTACATCTTTGGAAGAATACTAAATATTGAAGTATTCAAATCATTCAGTCAAACCTACAATTAGATTTTTATTGTTACTCCCTTCAGTGGTAAAATGAATACTCAAATGAGTGTTCCCATTTTCTGTGACCCTAGACCATTTCCTTTTATGAATCTTCCTGAGGGAGAGGATTCTATTCAATATTCTAGAAAATTTCCTTTCTGGATTATAACAGTCAATAGATCTATTGTAGCACAAAGACTGTTCATTTGTTAGCCCCCTCACAGTCCAATTTCATTTCTAGTCATGGAAAGGTCTTCTCTAACCATATTTCTCCTATTTGAGATCATTTGTCTATATAAATTTTAAATGGAGTTATTATTATTATTATTATTATTTACTGGAGAACAGTGTACTAATTGGTTCCCTTTCTTCTACTTTCTTTCATTTCAAATTTATTCTCACAGAGCTGGCAATAAAATCATTCTAAGGCACAGGTCTAAAAGCATCATTCTGTTACCTAGAAATCTTCAATGTCTCTCAGTTGCTACCACACCAAAATTTATTTTCATCTTAAAATTTATGTCTATTTGTGATCTGCTATTCATTCCTTCTTTCAAATTTATTCTATATTACAGACCCAATGATTGTTCTCTGAACTCAAAATTCTATCTTCGTTTTTTTTGAACAGACAGTTCCCTAATGTATGAAATGCATTCCCTCTTCATTTCTTTCTCTTTTGTTTATAGGCACCTTTAAGGGTTAACTCAGATACTCTTGTAGAAAGCATTTACTAGTCAGTTGTTATGTTTTCTCAACTACAACTGTCTTGCATTTGTTTATCTGCATATTGAGAGAGGGGCTTCTTGTTGAAGACAAAATTGGTAAAATTGAGTACAGGTAGAAAAACTTTAGCTTAGATACATGAAAGCACATGCAACTACAGAGAAGATATCCTATGATACATACCAAGTATTTATTATCTAAATGTTAAAAGAATAAGTAATTAGAATTGTATCATATTTGTGGATGAGAATTTACTTGTCTATTCAACAAATAAAAAACAGTTATACAACATGCAGCACATTAATTTGACTATATAAAATAAAAAAAATTCACAACAAAAAAAGTAATGAATCATAAATAAAGATTGGGGAGAGGAAGAGCTTTGCAATAAATACTTCTGATCTGATATGTTAAACTTCTAGGAAATTGATATAAATTCATAAGAGTAAGACATTCTCCATTAGACAAAGGGATAGGAACAAGCCACTCTCAACATTTTAGTAATATCATCACCTGGAAATTACTGAAATATCAACAATCACATCATAAAGGAAAAATATACAGTGGGATAAATAGATCTTAAAGTCATTTGCATAAAATTAAAACTCTGGGATCTGATGAAATCACAAATTGTGATAGTATATTTAAAGAAGAGTGGGACAGCTGGGTGATACAATAGATAAACTGACAGCATTGGGATCAGGAGGAGCAAAGTTTAAATTTCATCTTGACATTTGCTAGTTTTATTATCCTGGGAAGTCTCTTAACCCTTACTGCCCAGCAAAAAGTAAGAAAGAGAGAGAGAATGAGAGAGAGCAAGAGACACACAAAGAGAGACAGAGATAGGCAGAGATAGAGACAGACAGAGGAAGAGAGATGGAGGGTGGGAGGAAGGAAGAAAAAAGAAAGGAAGGAAAGAAGGAAGGAAGGAAGAGAAGAAGAAAAAGAAGAAGAAGGAAGGAAGAAGGAAAGAAAGAAAGGAAAAGAAAGAAATGAAAAAAGAAAGAAAGGAGGGAGAGAAGGAGTGAAGAACGAGAGAGAAGGAAGGAAGAGAGGGAGAAAGGGAAGGAAAATTTGATGGAACAAAGAAGGAAGGAAGAAGAAAATAAGAAAAGAAAGAAGAGAACTCAAGATAAAATCTTTCGAGGATAAGGCATGGATAATCTTTTTTACAAAGAAAATTGAAAAGTAGTAGTCAAGCAGGGAGTGAGAGAACCAAAAACAATGTCAGAAAGGAGAGAGTATATAAGAAAAGAAGACCATCTGAATGAAACAAGTATCTTTATTTTCTTTCCTCCCCAGTTAACATCTTAACATCTTTCAATCCAGTTTCTGACTTGATTGTTCCACTGAAATTACTGTCTTGAAAGTAAGTAATAACCTCCAAGAAAATCTAATGATCTTTTTTCCAATCCTTATTTTCTTTGATCATTCTACAGGTTTTGACACTGGAGATCACTCTCTCCTCTTTGGTGCTTTCTTTTCTTTCGATTTTCAGGTCACTAATCTCTCCTGATTTTCCTTTTTCCTAACTAATTCCTTGCAAGTTCCTTTGCTGTATCCTCATCCAAATCATGCCATTTTCTGTATGCAGGTGTTCTACACAGTTCTGTCCTGGTCTCTTCACTCTTCTCCCACTATGCTACTTCCCTTAGTAATGTCACTGGTTCACAGAGATTTTCAAATCTACTTATTTTGTCCCACCTTCTCTGATGACTTCAAATTTTGCCTCTCCAATTATCTTTCAGACATCTCAAATTAGATATTTGGTAGGAATATTAAACTAAACATGTCCAAAATGAAACTCATTATCTTTCCCCTTAACTACCCTCCTATCTTCCCTATGACTTTACAGGAAACATCTATGAATCATCCTTGCCTCCTCACTATTTTTATACCATATCCCACCTTTTTCCAGAGTCACTCCAATCTATTCTCCTTTTGGCCAGTAAAGTGATTTTCCTAAAGTACAAGTAGGACCTTGTCACTTAATAACTCAATAAATTCTAGTGATTTTTGATCATTTCCAAGATCAAATACAAAATCCCTTGCTTGGAATAGAAAGCCTTTCATAACCTAGCACCCTGCTTCTTTTCAAGTCTTCTCTCACTTTAGTCTGTTATGCTTGAATTCATGATTTGACACTAATCTTTTAATTGTTTCATGAATTACACAATCCATCCCTTGGCTCTAGATATTTTCACTAGCAGCCCTCCATGTCTGGAATGCTCTGGAATGCTCACCTTTGCCTAATGTCTTCCCTGGTTTCCTTTTAAGGAAACTTCAAGGAAGTTTTAATTTTTCAGGAAACTTTTAAGGAAAATACAAACTAAAATCCTATACACCAGAAAAAGTCTTTCACATAAAACAATCATTGATCATATTAGTTGACTTGTCAATTTAAGGTAAGTAGTGAGACTGAAATATAGATTTTTAATATTTAGTAATGGATTAGGAGGTAAAATGGAGGCAATGACACTGAATGGCATTTTCAAGATTTTAGGATATGAAAGGAATAGATGACATAAGATATTTTTAAATTGTTGAAGCCTGGGCATCATTGGAATGGAAAAGAGGCCAAATGGTGGGTGATATTGAAAACTAGAGCAAATGGATGAGTGAGGAAGAGAAAATTCCTGAAAGAGATGAAAGGGGTTGGGAATCACAAGTAAAACTTTTCACTTTATTAAGGAGAAATATTGCGTCTATCAGAAAGCAAACAAAGTCAAAGAAGAATCACCCTCATTCATGGAATTCTAGATTAGGGCAGAATAAGATTGTAGATTAAGGAAGATGAGACAATGGCATTGAAGGGAATAAAGGCCCAGCTTACATGTTTTCTTTGGGGAAGCAAATAATTCTGTTGATGGAGCTGATTTTATGTCACAAAGCAAGAGGAAACATAATTTTGCTTAAAATTTTTTCTTAAATTGCACAATTCTTCAAGGTGAACATGTAGAGAAAAAAAAAACTTTCATAAATATAGTTGCATTTCATGTGGTAACATCTGTGAAGGAAACTGAAGAGGCAGAGGAATTCTAAAAAGAATTCAGGAGGCTCTACCAATTAAATCTGTATAAAACTGAAAATTCAATATTTTCAAAAGAAAGGTGAACATAGGGAAAAGAGCTAAAAAATGTATCGGAAAGAAGTCAAAGGCCATTCTTTTATTCACACAGATTCTCAATGTAATATCATTTTAGACCCTATATTGCTTCATGCTGCATATGATAAAAGCTGCCAAATCTTGTTTCTACATGTACAACATCTCTTGTGTAGATCTTCTGTTTCACAATCACCATATTTGCTCAGGACTTTATCTCTTACCTGGACTACTACAATAATTGACTTCTACTTTCTATTTATTTATTCATCCTGACTTTAACTTCCAAATGATTGTTTTTAAATGCATATTTTCCAATGTATACTCCTTAACTTCATAAACCTCAGTTGCTTATTATCTCTAGGATCAAATGGAAACTGCTTAGTCCCATCCTCAGGATTGGAAAACTTGGTTGGATTGGAATGTGTTCTACAAGTGAATAGAACAATCATCTGATAGTCACATCTTTGAAAGAAGAATTTTTTTTTTCATTTTTGTCTTTGTAGCTATGACATCATTTAATATAGTGGAGACAATGCTTTTTGATAGATTGTAGGAAATTCCCAAATAATGAGACATTAGATCTGTTATTTATAACACTGTTATTAATAAATAACTATTATTTCTATATTATGACAAATTAAATGAAGTAATATGTTTAAATTATATAATTGTAGGTAAAAATAAATTTTTTCATACCAGTTTTCAGCAACTATAGTATGAAAAAGTTGCCCTACTTTCCTTTTTAACATTTTTATGTCTCAAACTTAAAAAGAAAAATTAGAACTCTGACACTCAAAGTTTTAAATTTAGTTTTTTTGATAGAATAATACTGTATTTGGGCTGCACATTCACTGCAATCAATGATGAATGAGTTCTTAATTCAGTTAAAATCTTAGTGCATTTTTAGATGTGATAGGACATTTAACAAAGTTCTGCAGTGACTGATTTCAAATGGTAGAACTCATTCTCTCCAATGGTAATCATTGTGTGTGTGTGTGGGGGGGGGAAGTTGGCAAGAGATTTTCCTGTTAGCTCATTTTTGCAATTCCTAGCAGAGAAGATGGAAGTATGTTCTAATATTTTTTTTCAATATTTTAAATCTTGACATATATGTTTTAACTTACAAAAACATTGTTCTTTTTTGAAAATTATTAAATTTTGAAATATAATTTCAATTAGTTTGAACATTAAGTCTCAAAAATCAAGGAGTATAGTTCATTAAAAATAGGAGGCATATATCAGATATATTCTCATTTATTCTAATATCTCACGTGACAACTTTTTTCATGATTGCTGACACCAATAGAAAAAGTAGGATGTTATAGTGGAAAGAAAATTGGACTTAGTATCTTTCCTCAATTCAGATACTAATGTCTAAATTTATTAGTGTTATCATTATAGGCAACACAAAGTCTTTAACTTCTCAGCTTCATTTTCTTCACCTGTAAAATATTTTTAAAATTTTATCTGTTGTGAAAAGTAGTAGTGATACAGTGAAAGGAGAACTAGCTTCAGCATCAAGAAGACCTGAGTTCAAGTCTTGACTCTGAATCATGGTACCTATATGGTCTTATACAAATCTTTTAAACTCTGAGTACCCCCCGAGAATTCACTAAGACAATATTGCAGAATAAATACTGAACTTCACTGGTAGTAGTACTTTCCTCACTAGGAATTGTGACTTCCAATGATATCAGGTCTGGAAAAATAAGCCATACTCAGAGGAAGCTCGAAGGAGGTAATATATGTAAAATGGTTTGCAGTATGCTGTGTTATATGAAATTATGAATGTGGCTTATTAAAATATTTTAGTATTTATTTATAATAAAGTTAGTGCTCTCTAAGTTTTACTTTAGTTTTGTATCCTGCTAGTAAATCCCAGGAAAAAGAAGAATGGACAACAAAGAACAAAAGGTGATTGTCTGAAGAGATTAAACCTGTTGAGCTAAGGGACAGAACAACCTGTGACCCCAATTTATCATAATGTCTTCATAAATAATTCATTTAAATTGCAATGGTTTCTTTTGGTACTGACCTTGGATTTCACATATAGGGTAAAGGCTAAATCTTTTAGATCAAACAAGAACTAAATGACTCAAAAGGTCCAATTTATATTATTATGTTTGACCCATGACTTCTTACCCTTCCTGAATGATTTTCCTACTGAGAGTTTAGAAGAGTATCAAAGATAGGACAAGGTGTGAACCTCAACCAAGTGATGAGATTATGAAGCATTTATTTTCCATGTTCCCCTGCAGAGGCCTTGAACAGCATTTTCAATCATAAAGAGAAAGTATGAAGGCAGTGCCCCAGTTAAGATAGTTGCACACATCACTATATGCACTTGTGTGCCCTCTAAAGTGTTTCCCTCTGCCATGTATATAGATCCACAGTGTGATAACTAGGTCACATCAGTGTTGTGACAATCCCAATTGATTTTCTTTTCCTCCACAACACCATGAGTCCCCAAGAAATTTCATTTTTTGCTATAACTTTCCCATTGTTAGGAAACTATTTGAAAAGGAACTTAAAACTTTGAATCTCATATAGAATCATAGATTTAAGACTAATATAGAGACTTTCTAGATCATCTGGTACAATTTCTCATTTTACAGGTGAAAAACTGAGACCCAGAATATAAAAGTGTCTTGCTTTATATCACACACATAGCAAATTGTAGAATAAGGGTTTGAACTAAAATACACTGCCTCCAAATCTAGCATATCTTCTTTCTTTTGATAATTGATAATAGAATATAAATAATAGATTGATAATAGATAATATATTAGGGCTTTTCTTTTTAAAATAATATATTAGTATTTATAAGATGAATCATCCAAAATGAGGGTTTTTTTAAAATATATTTTTGTTTCTGTTGTGCAAATAGGCACAGAGCACAGAAGTTGTTCTTGTAATCAGGAAGACCAGAGCTCAAGCCCTGCTACAGATCTATTATATGACTCAAGACAAATCATTTACACTCACCATTGTAGGTGATGTTAAGGCTATAAACAATGGGGGAAGGTACCTGAAGTTGTTGATGTTATTTGTCATTTATTCTTGAAGAAGACTATGACCTCAGGGATGTGATGCCATGTCATACAAGAGATTTAAATGAGGGTGAGTAATGCAAAATTACTTTGCCTCACTTTCCCCTCTAAAGTCATTTAGTTCCAGTAGCAAGGTATAGTTCAGGGTGAATAGAACAGGTCAGTGGGAGACCTTGGACTTTTTAAACAAATTTCTTTAGCAGGTCTTTCTTTGACTGAGGCAAAGCCTATTCAGTGATCAAAACTAGGTAAAAACTTGAGGAAAAGAATGGCCTTTTTTTACAGAATTAAAAAAAAAATCCAATCTGGGAAGGGAAAACCCTCAGGATTTCTCCCCAAAATAGAAACAATGCACATTTATCATTACTCTGAGTAATCAGGGCCTAAACAATGACTATCTGGGACCAATGAGAGCCAAAATGATTTAAGAAAGAAAACTAGCCAGTAAATGCATTTTAGGAGGTTGCAGTGTTTTAAAATATATATTCCTCTGCGCAGA
>JAJPUD010015973.1:0-14522 GCA_023553655.1 Myrmecobius fasciatus | reverse complement strand
TATTTTTTTCTAGATCTGTAAAATAATTTCTTGGGAGTTTGATTGGTATGGCACTAAATAAGTAAAATAGTTTGGGTAGTATTGTCATTTTTATTATACTGGCTCGGCCTTCCTGAGCACTTAATGTTTTTCCAATTGACTAATTCTGATCTTATTTGTGTGGAAAGTGTTTTGTAGTTTAGTTTGTAAAGTTTCTGACTTCTTCGGCAGATAGATTCCCAAATATTTTATCCTATCATGCGTTATTTGGAATGGAATTTCTTTTTCTATCTCTTGCTGCTGAACTTTTTGGTAATATATAAAAATGCTGATGATTTATGTGGATTTATTTTGAATCCTGCAACTTTACCAAAGTTGTGGATTGTTTCTAGTAGTTTTCAGTTGAGTCTCTAGGGTTCTCTAAGTATACCATCATGTCATCTTCAAAGAGTGATAATTTGGTTTCTTCATTACCTAGTCTAATTCCTTTAATCTCTTTTTCTCCTTATTGCCAAAGCTAACATTTCTAATACAATATTAAATAGTAATGGTGACAGTGGGCAGCCTTGTTTCACTCCTGATCTTATTGGGAATGGTTCTAACTTGTCTCCATTACATATGATGCTTGCTGATGGTTTTAAGTAGATGCTATTAATCATTTTAAGGAAAAGCCCATTTATTCCTATACTCTAGTGTTTTTAATAGGAATGAGTGTTGGATTTTATCGAATTCTTTTTCTGCATCCATGGAGATAATCATATGGTTTTGTTAGTTTGGTTATCAAGATAAATGATTATGCTGATAGTTTTCCTAATATTGAACCAGCCTTGCATTCCTGGTATAAATCCTACTTGGTCATAGTGTACTATCCTGGGGATGACTTTCTGTAATCTCATTGCTAATATCTTATTTAAAATTTTTGCATCAATATTCATTAGGGAAATTGGTCTATAGTTTTCTTTCTCTGTTTTCACCCTACCTGGTTTAGCTATCAGCACCATATCAGTCTCATAGAAGGAATTTGGCAGTATACCTTCTGTCCCTATTTTATCAAATAGTTTGTGTAGCATTGGAATTAATTTTTCTTTGAATGTTTGGTAGAATTCACATGTAAATCCATCTGGTCCTGGAGATTTTTTTTTCTTAAGAAGTTGGTTAATAGCTTGTTCTATTTCTTTTTCTAAAATGGGGCTATTTAAATAATTTATTTCCTCTTCTGTTAACCTGGGCAATCTATATTTTTGTAGATATTCCTCCATTTCATTTAGATTATCAAGTTTATTGCCATAAAGTTGGGCAAAGTCACTCCCAATTATTACTCTAATTTCCTCTTCATTGGAAGAAAGTTCTCCCTTATCAATCTTGAGACTAACAATTTGATTTTCCTCTTGCCTTTTTCTTATCAGATTAAATAAAGGAATATCTATTTTGTTGTTTTTTTTTTGTAAAACCAACTCAGTTTTATTTATTAATTCAATAGTTTTCTTATTTTCAATTTTATTAATTTCCCCTTTTATTTTTAGCATTTCCAATTTGGTATTTAATTAAGGGTTTTTAATTTGTTCTTTTTCTAATTTTTTTTATAATAAGCCTAATTCTTTGATCTTTTCTTTCTCTATTTTATGCAAGTAAGCATCAAGAGATATAAAATTGCCCCTTATAACCACTTTGGCTGTATCACACAAATTTGGTATGTTGTCTCATTATTGTCATTCTCCTGGATGAAATTATTGATTGTGTCTATCATTTGCTCTTTGACCCATTCATTCTTTAGGATTAGATTATTTAATTTCCAAATAACTTTTGGTCTATTTTCTCCTGGCCTTATATTGCATGTGATTTTTATTGCATCATGATCTGAAAAAGATGCATTTACTATTTCTGCCTTTCTGCATTTGATTTTGAGGTTTTTAATGCTCTAATACATCGTCAATTTTTGTATAAGTTCCATGGACCTCTGAGAAAAAAGTAAACTCCCTATTGTCTCCATTCAATTTTCTCCATAGAGCTATCATACCTAACTTTTCTAACAATTGGTTTACCTCCCTTGTTTCTTTGTTATTTATTTTGTGGTTTGATTTATCTAATTCTGAGAGAGCAAGGTTGAGATCTCCCACTAGTATAGTTTGGCTGTCTATTTCTTCTTGCAACTCTCTTAATTTCTCCCCTAGGAATTTGGATGCTATTGCACTTGGTGCATATATATTTAGTATTGATATTGCTACATTATCTATTGTACCCTTTAATAAAATATAGTTTCCCTCCTTATCTCTTTTGATTAGATCTATCTTGGCTTTTACTTGATCTGAGATAAGGATAGCTACCCCTGCTTTTTTTGTTTACCTGAAGCATAATATTTTCTGCTCCAGCCTTTTACCTTCATCCTATATGTGTCACTATGTTTTAGATGTGTTTCTTGTAGACAACACATTGTGGTATTCTTGGTTTTAATCCAGTCTGCTATCTGCTTCCACTTTAAGGGAGAGTTCATCCTATGCACATTCACAGTTAAAATAACTAATTCTTTATTTCCTACCATCTTATTTACCCAAGTTATGTTTTCCCCTTTCCTTTCCCCTTTCTCCCTTCCCCCCTCCTCCGTATTTTGCTTTTGATAACCCCCTCCCACAAACAATCCTCCACCCTTTAGATCCTCTCCCCCTTTTTTTTTACTCCTTTCCCCTGATTCATCTATTTTCCCTTCTATTAGTTTATTCCTTTCTTTTCCTCCTTTCCCTCCCACTTCCCTCTAGCAACGGACAAGTTTCTCTGTGGAACAAAAAGTGTCTGATATACACTTTTGGAGCCCAACCTGATGAGAGTAAGATTTACACAATGCTCATCTCCATCCCTTCTTTCTCTCAATTATATTACGTTTTCTTTGCCTCTTCATGAGATATTTGTCTTGTTTTTACCTCCTTTTTAAAAAAATCTTATTTTACCATCTTTTCCCTCTTTTTCCCAGTATGATAACCTTTCCCCCTCTAGTTTTCTTTTTCATATTATCAAATTAATATCTAGTTAATTATACCCCCAAACTTTAAATATCCCCATAGTAGAAATAAAGTTCTCAAGAGTCCTTTGCTTTTTACCTTTTTATGCTTCTCTTGAGTTCTGTGTTTGGAGGTCGAAATTTTTGTTCAGATCTGGTCTTTTGGTTAGAAATAGGTGAAATTCACTTCTATCATTAAATGACCATCTTCTTCCCTGGAGGATAATGCTCATTCTAGCTGGATAGGTTATTCTTGGCTGTAATCCAAGTTCCTTTGCCTGACTTCAGGGCTGGTGTTCTTACAACTGCGCCAACCAGCTGCCCTTCGATCCTTCAATGTGAAGGCTGACAGATCATGTGTGATTCTAATTATTGATCTTTGGTATTTGAATTGTTTCTTTCTAGCTGCTAGCAAAATCTTTTCCTTGGTGCATTAGTTCTGACATTTAGCCACGATATTCCTTGGGGTTTTAATTTTGGGGATTCTTTCAGGAGATGATTGGTGAATTCTTTCAATGGTGATTTTGCCTTCTGATTCTACAGCCTCAGGGCAATTTTCTTTCAGGATTTCCTGGAAGATATTGTTTAGATTCTTTTTTTCATCATGGCTTTCAGGAAGTCTGATATTCCTTGATTGTCTCTCCTAGATCTATTTTCCAAATCAGTTGTTTTTCCTAGGAGATTTTTCATATTTTCTTCTATTTTTTTCATTTTTTTTTTTGACTAATTGTTGAAGTCTTATTGAGTCATTCACTTGCATTTGTTCCATTCTTATTTTTAAAGTGTTGTTTTCTTCAGTTACCTTTTTACGCTCCTTTTGTAACTGGCCAATTTGTTCATTGCACTCTTTTTCCACTTCACTAATTTTATTTTTCAGTGCATTATTGTTTATTTCCAATTCACCAATTTTGTTTTTCAATAAATTGGTGTCTTTTTTTAATTTATTTTTTTTAATTTTATTTGCATAACATATGTGTGGGTAATTCTTCAACAATAACCCTTACATAGCTTTCCGTTACAAATTTTTCCCCCCAACTCCCCACCCCTCCCCAGATGGCAAGATATCCACTACATGTTAATTATGTTAAAATATTGGCAAATCGAATATATGTATACCAATTTCCAAACTTATCATTGTTGTGCAAGAAAAATCTTATCTACATAAACAATACATCAGATAAAGGAAACACAATGTAAGCAAACATCAATCAAGGAGTATGAGAATGTTATGTTGTGGTCCATATTTCACATCCCTCTCTCTGGGTGTATATGGCTTTCTTCAGTGAACAATTGGAGGTGGTTTGAAACATTTCATTGTTGAAGAGAGCCATGTCCATCAGAATTGATCGTCATATAGTACTGTTGTTGCCGTGTATAATGATCTCCTGGTTCTGCTCGTTTCACTCAGCATCAGTTCATGTAAGTCTCTCCAGGCCTCTCTGAAATCATCTTGCTGGTTATTTCTTACAGAACAATAGTATTCCATAATATTCATATACCATAATTTATTCAACCATTCTCCAATTGAAGGGCATCTATTCAATTTCCAGTTTCTAGCCACTACAAAAAGGGCTGCCACAAACATTCTTGCACATGTGGGGCCTTTTCCTTTCTTTATGATTTCTTTGGGATATGAGCCCAATAGAAATGCTGCTGGGTCAAAGGGTATGCACAGTTTGATAACTTTTTGAGCATAGCTCCAAATTGTTCTCCAGAATGGTTGTATCTGTTCACAGCTCCACCAACAATGCATCAGTGTCCCAGCTCTCCCACATCCCCTCCAACATTCATCATTAACTTTTCCTGTCATTTTAGCCAATCTGACAGGTGTGAAGTGGTATCTCGGGGTTGTCTTGATTTGCATTTCTCTGATCAATAGTGATTTGGAGCACCTTTTCATATGACTATAAATAGTTTTAATTTCATCCTCTGAAAATTGTCTGTTCATATCCTTTGACCATTTATTGATTGGAGAATGACTTGAATTTTTATAAATATGAGACAATTCTCTATATATTTTAGAGATGAGACCTTTATCAGAACCCTTAAATGTAAAGATGATTTCCCATTTTATTGCTTCCCTCCTAATCTTGTCTTCATTGATTTTGTTTGTACAAAAACTTTTTAACTTAATATAGTCAAAGTTATCTATCTGGTTTTCAATTCAGAGTTCCAGTTCTTCTTTGGACATAAATTTATTCCATCTCCATAGGTCTGAGAGGTAAACTATATTACATTCCTCTAATTTACTTATAGTATCACTCTTTATATCCAGATCATGAACCCATTTAGATCTTATCTTGGCATGTGGTGTTAGCTTTGGGTCAAGCCCTAATTTCTTCCACACTATTTTCCAGTTTTCCCAGCAGTTTTTGTCAAATAGTGAATACTTATCCCAAAAGCTGGGGTCTTTGGGTTTGGTGTCTTTTTCATATCTCTTTTGCAGGGCATTATATACTTCTTGCAAGATATTTATCCTTCTTGCACTGATTTCAGTTTATTTTCCCATTTATCCTCCAGCATTCTTTTGAGATTCTTTATGCAATCTTCCAGAAAGGCCTTTTGAAAAGGGGAGCAGTGATGGTCCTTGATGACTTCCTCTGGAGTTGTTTTGTCTAAAGAAACCTCAGGATCTGGGGTCTGCCATTCTTTCTCTCCATAAAAGCTGTCTATGGTGAGACTCTCTTTTGCTTCTTCATTTTTTTAGACAGGTGGGGGTCTGTTTAAGGTTAGAGAAGCCTTGGCTGTGGTAGTTTGCCCTGGGACAATTCCACTAATTAACAAGGCTCTGGCCTGGTGGGGGCTAGGACTTTGCCTAATGGGGCTAGGACTTTGCCCGAATTACACCTGCCCCCAATGAGGGCAGAGTATCCTGAGTGCCTCAGATATACTCTAGGTTTTTGGAGTTTGGAGTTTGGAGTTTCTGCCATGCTGAGCTAAGTTCCACCCTCACTTCCGGGCTGTACCGAGTAAACTGTTTACCCCTCTGCCTGAGTTAAACAGACCTGATATGAAGTTCTTCAGAGATATCTGCAAGCAGTTTCCAAATATTTCTGGATTTGTTGACTTGAAGATCAGTTCAGAGGCTTATTTTATTGTTGATTTGAGAGGTCAGAGGACGACACAGAGAGTCACGTTTTCACTCCGCCATCTTGGCTCCCTCTGTGTGATTTTTAATCTCTTTTTTGAGCTCTTCCATGAGTTCTTTCTGTGCTTGAGACCACTTCCCGTTTATTGTTGGGTTGGGACTCTTTAGGTATTCTGACATTGTTGTCCTTTTATGAGTTTCTCTCTTGTTCTTTCTTATCACCATTATGCTCTCTGGTCAAATTCCATTTTTACTGCAGTATCATCTTCCCATGTTGGCATGTAAATTCTGAATCTCTTATGTTTTCTTTTCCCCTTTTTACCTATTTATACTTCTCTGCAGTCTTGATACTGGAGATCAGTTTTTTTTTTTTTTGGTTTAATTCTGGCTTTCTTATGAAAGCTTGAAATTCCTTCTATTTCCTTGAATAAATATTTTTCCCTTGATGTATTATACTTAATTTCATCCATGTGATGTGATTCTTTGTTGTAATTCTAGCTGAAGCATATGGTTTTCTGGTCACTGATAATTGTCTGCTGGCTTTGGGCTATTTTGAATCAAGTAGAAGGGTCCCAATGTTGGGGGCTGCCTGTTTGCTTTGTCACCTACAGGATTATTGTCTACCTGTTTGCCTGAGGTTACACTGAACCACAGTTAGGTCTGGCAGAGATTTCCTATTTCCTCTGAGCTACACTGAATCACATTGTGATTCTCAGAGCTAGAGTCTGTCCAATCTTTTGGCTATGTTAAGGCACATGAAGGCTCCTCTTGTTGGCATTTCTTACTCCACCACACTGGGCCTTAATATCTACTTCTGGTTTTCTGAGGTGGAACTTTCTGTTGATTTGCTAGGATACTACCCACACACACACACTCCACAGACAACTCTCCCCTTTTACCCAAGTGAAAAAAAAACTTTCCTGCTGATCTTCCAAGTTTGAGCTCAAAGATTGTTTTATACCATCTTTTTTCTGTTTCTGATGTTCCAGGATTTGTTTGGGGTGCTATTTTATTGACTTTTGGAGCTGAATTTGGAGAGTTAAGACAATTTACTGTTTACTCCACTATCTTGGCTCCCAAAAGTCTCTGTTTCTTTTATTAATTTAAATACTATTCATATTGAAGATTTTCATACATTTAATCATAATTTTAAAATTCTTTTCTCTATTATAGGAGGTCAATTCATTCCTCACTTTGTGTATACCTGGAAAGGGTTTTATTTTGCTGTGTTTCAGGTGAAATTATCTTATCAATGAGGAAAAAAAAAACCTTTCCATGAGAAATTAAGAAGTAAAGAATATAATCTCAAGAATACCCCTTACTATGTAACTTTCTCCATTTGTCCCCAACTACTTCTATCCCTACACACTCTCAATTGATTAGATTCTAGTTAAAACTCCTTCAATAATAGACTTTTCTCAACTTTTATGTTTCTCTCACAATGCTTGATAGAAATATATTCCTTCATTTTCTATATTTTACCCAAAATTGTGCTGTGATGAATCTACAAATTATCCATTCTTCTATGATAATATCAAATAAGCTTTTTTATTCATCCATTGGTCATAATTTAAATATAAAAATAATCTTTACAACAAATATTTCCCTTATCCGGCTTTTTCACAGACTTCATAAAATATTGCTTTTAATTTTATATGTAATGTGATTAACAGAATAAAGAAATATTTTCATGCTATTTGAGAAATCAATCTAATACAATAACAAATTACTCTACTATGAATATTAACATATTGAGGCTGAAAAACTTTAAGGATGAACTAATGGTATTAAATACCATTTTCACATGAAAAAAAATGAGTCTTAGAATGCTTAAGTGAATTGTCCATAGTCACACAGCTAACTAATGGCAAAATCTGGGACAGAATGTAAGTGGAAGAAATTTTAGCTCAAATCTTGGTCTACCATTCCATGTTATCAAACATAATAGCCTGAAGATACTATGAATATGTTCTTTTTTCCTTGAGATTAAATTGATTTATTAGGATCACAATCACATGACATAACATATAAAAATTGCTTTGCAAACCATAAAAAATTAGAAAAATTCTATCATCACTATTATTAATCACCATTATGATTATAAACTTTGTCATCATTTTTATTTTTCTAGTAATGCTTATCATGGACCTAGGAAGAAGTAACAGATCAAATTATAAAGTAGAAAATGTTTATTATTGTTATTCCTCAACCTCTTCTTTATCTTTTCTTTGTTCATGTTTTCAGCTCTTTCCTGTCTCCCCCATACATCTTTCAGACTTAAAATATTAGAAAACGAAAATGTCACCCTCAATGAAATACTTTAATTTTTAAAGATAGAGGATAATTAATATAATCATGACCTCACCTACCATGTCCAAAGTGCTAGATCACTTAATGAATAGTCCCTGAATATTTAATTTAATTTGGTGGGAAAAGCCTAATCTCCCTTTCATTGGCATTTTACAAATTTTATTTCTATTCTATTAATTACACATTAAGAAGTAAATCATCATAGATGCTCTATGATGGACTCCTTCCTATAAAAATTTAGAAGTTTAAGTTCTCTGAGGTGAATCATTTAAGATATTATAATTGAATTCCCAGGATAACAACTTCTAACTCATGAAATCTGGTCTGGGAGAGGAATGTTCAAGCCCATCTGGTGTTGCTGCATCAGAATGCTTCAAGCCAAGTTTTTTTTTTTTTTTTTTAATCTTCCACTTCTGTCAGCAATGTTGGCCAGCTTCCTGTGATTCCTTAAGTATTTCACTGCTTTCAGAAGAACCTTCTCTTCTTCCTCAACACTATAAAAAAAAGAAGAGAGGGCAGGAAATACTTTCTTCTTTAGCAGAGGGAACTGGATTTTCGTCAAATTCAAAAATATGCCAATGTTGTGCATTATGGGGAGGTTTCATGGATAACAATGTTCTGCTGTTGAGTCTTTGCTGAACTTACTTTAATTGGCCAGTTGGACCATTTGGTGAAATAAGAAAAGTTTGGCCATTTTAGAAAATACTTTGCTTTTGAAATATATACTCAAAATCTATGGTTACATTTTTCACTAAAGAACTCCAGTATAAAATGTGAAAATGATCTTCCATGAGTTCATTTTACAACAGAAAAAGTGATATTTTAGATTTTTATTTTGTATTAATAATTAAATTATAAATTCCTATTATTGTGAAAATTGCTTTCACCCTTTAAAAATTTCTTCTTTGTGAAAATTCCTCAAGGTCCTTTGTAAATTATAATAGGAAAAAATAAAAGGCATGATTTTTAATTTCTAAAACAAATTAGACTAAAATTATTCCCTTGCTCATCTTTGGTTACATCAAAAACATATCCAAAAAAGAAACAAAAGCCATTATATAGTATGTAATATTTGGCTTTGGACAGCAAACTACTTGAATGAGACCATCATGCCAGCCCACAATTACTTAGACTAAACACTCATTCATAAAATCATTTTTAATGGGCATCATCATACTGAATATCTTAGTATCTAAGACACCTGAAATGAAAACCTTTCAAAATAAAGAGATAATTATCCATTTTGTCTTATGCTATTGATATTATACTAACCAGAATTTTAATGTCTATAGAAGATAAGCTTGAATAGTTTTGTTCAACTACAAAACATAATTGATTAATCCATTTGTATTATATGCAACAAAACATTAAAATTTATATATACAAATACTAATTTGTCCAAGTATTATTTCTATCTGAACATAATACAAAAGGTTGCAAAGAAAAATATAATTATAAAGTTTGCAAAGCACTCTTTCTGTATTTTCTCATTTAGTAAGAGAGGAAAGTAACAGCAAAGGGAAGAAAGAAAGATAAAAGTAAATAACCTTCAAGGAAAGTTTGTCCCTGTTAGTAATCTTCTTCCTAATTGAATCTATAGGCATTGAGATATTTACTTTCTTTCTTGATGCTACTAGATTTTGAAATATGAATACACTAACACCAATACATACATAAATTTTTTTGCCCTATATATTTCTGTATGGCAAGCTGAGCTCTGTGAAGTCATAGTCTTCTAATCCCAAGACATTTTCCCTTCTATACAGGAAAACAGCATTTCAAATTCTGAAAATCATCTGGTACATCAGAAAAAGACAATGATGACTCAGTACCTGATATACAACTGAAGGGAAATTGTTAATTTGTCACCTCCCCTTTCTCTAGAAAAAGGAAAGGAATGAGATGGGGATGAGGAGATAATTGAGATTTGACTCATAGTCTTTCATCCCTGGGTGCTGATGAATCACTTGGACTATTCCATGGGTATTTGAAGGGCATTTGTTGTTTGATATATTTTCAGGCTATTTTTCTTGCATTTATAATTTACGTAAATGATCCCCTTTCATATCTATGGCTTTCTTTGATTCTGACTACATACAATCACTAACATATTTCAGGCTTTCATTTCTTACATGAACTATTTCAATAGACTTAACTTTTCTCCTTGCCTTGACTCTTCCAACTTCAACTATCCTACAGGTAATGATTTTGATGTATGTATTGCTAGAGTTAGCATGTGCCCAATACATTTGGGAAGTTCCAAAATAAAAACTGTAGAAAAGAAGATGTACTAGGCAGCATATCAAATTGAGTGCTGTAGAGCCATCATGCTGACTACACTATTATATGCCTGTGAAAACTGAACAGTCTATCAACTGAACTGCTTCCATTTGAATTATTTTAGGAAGATCCTGAATGTTACCTGGAAAGATAAGGTATCACACACTGAAGTCCTGTTTAACATTGAGCTGTCAAGCCTTCAAACTGTACTGTAAAGAATGCAACCCTGATGTGAAGGTCATATTGTTCCACTGCCAAATGCTTGTTTATCTAAAAAGACTATTTTATGAAGAACTCACACCAAGGTAAACACTCAACTTGGTGGTCAAAGGAAATAGTATAAAGATACTCTCAAGGTAATTCTAAGGAATTCTATTATTGACTGTGAGACATGGAAAACATTGGCACAGGACTTCCAGGATAATGTGCCTGTATTAAAGAAGACACTCTATTCCATGAGTAAATCAAAATCATAGAAGAATATAAGAAACATGAATTGCACAAACTCAGAGCTTCTTCTACCCTAAATATTCAATAAAAACACAATGTGCTCCACAGGTGGTAGTGCCTTCCAAATTAGTATTTACATGATCTGTAACAGCTGAGCATACTGTACCCTGATTCTAACTTTGCAATATTATTGGTTTGCTTCAGAAATGAAAAATAAACAGCAATATCCTGCAGAGCAGTAAAAGCAAATTTCCTCCAGACCATGTCAGTTCCCTTCTCAATGAGCACAAGTGGATCTATATAATACTAGGATCAAATATAAATTATACTTTTAAATACCTTCCCAACTTTGATGTTAAGTGACTTACCCAGAGTCATACAGCTAGGATACATTATGTGTCTGAGGTTAGATCTGAGCTCAGATCCTCCTGAATCTAGGACTTGTGCTCTATTCACTGTGCCAGCTAGCACCTAGCTGCTCCCTCATCACATCTCTTTGCCTTCTCAACTACACATCCATATTAGCATATAGATATATGTATATGTATGTGCATGCATGCATATATGTATGTATATATGTATAGATAGACATATAATAATGAATATATAATGTGCTTATATAGTACTTTTACTTTGACAATTATCTTTTTTTTATTACATGTATATCTTTTTATGTATATATTATCTCCCCTGACAGAATAGAAATATAAACTCCTTTGAGGCAAGAACTTTTTCACTTTTTTCTTTGTATCTACAGACCCCAGGAAAATAGGGACTTGAATATTGTTAGGGTAATACTGTCTTTAATAGAAACAAGATTTAAGGAATAGGGACCTGTAGGAATAATTAAAGTATACAGGAAACTAAGAACTCAATTTAGTGACTTGGGGAAGAATTTTAGTTTAAATGAATGCGATATTTTTCCTTTTCTTTTTGTTTTTTTGGACATTAGTAGAAGTAACTTCATTAATTTATCTCTTCTTAAGGCATGTATGTTTAGTCAAGTTACTCTGGAAGCCTACCTTATAACTTAAAGTTATAAAAAACTATGCTTTTTCATGAAACATTTTGCTCACTGTGTGATTTAGAAAAGCAACTTAGTAGCCAAAAATACTGTTGTACTTATAATCCTATCCAGAAATGATGAACTGAATATAAGGTTTTACAAAGAAACATCCATTTGAAAAAAAAGTGTTCAATGTAATATGTTAAAGCAGAATGTGCAAAATTTTAAAATGAAATTTTTTTTGATATACATAGTAAAAAAAGTGAAAATTAGCCAAAAATCACTGCAGTGGCTTTACATTAAAAAGACCAAATTTTATATTATCAGAACTAATATTTACTGGTGGCCAGGTCTATTCAATTAAATTCAATAAATATACAATTAACACCTACTATGTGTGAAATACTGTGTTGAATGCTGGTGATACAAAGACAAGACTCAAAAGAATTTCCTACTTTTAAAAGGACCCACATGTGCAAAATGTTTGTGGCAGTCCTTTTTGGAATGGCAAGAAATTGAAAACAGGGTGGATGTCCATCAGTTGGAGAATGGCTGAATAAGTTATGGTATATGAATGTTTCTATAAGAAACAGTCAGCAGGGGGCACCTAGGTGGCACAGTGGATAGAGCACCAACCCTGAAGTCAGGAAGTCCTGAGTTCAAATCTGGCCTCAGACACTTAACACTTTCTAGTAGTGTGACCATGGGCAAGTCACTTAATCCCAATTGCCTCAGCAAAAAAGTAAAAAAGAAAAAAAAAGAAAGAAACAATCAGCAGGATTATATCAGAGAGGCCTGGAAAGACTTACATGAACTGATGCTAAGTGAAATAAGCAGATCCATGTGATCACTGTATACATATGTATGCATATATTGGAGTTAACATATTTCTCCATATTAACATATGGAGTAACATATGGAGTTACATATATTGGACTACTTGCCATTTAGGGGAGAGAGTGGATGAAGGGGGGAAATTGGAACATAAGGTTTTATAAGGGTTAAGTTGCAGAATTATCCATGCATATGTTTTAAAAAATAAAAAGCTTTAATAAAAAAAAGAAAAACAAGTAAGAAAAAATTATTCAATCAGGAAAACTTGTCCAATAAATTAAACAATCTAAAAAAAAATTCCTACCCTCAAGGAACTCATATTTTACTGAGGCAGTATAAGATTTTCATATGTATAATATATATATATGTGTATATATATATATAAATTTAATTTTTGGAGGTAGTAATAAAAAAGGAGGGAAATCAGGAAAGAGTGTTTATGGATATGACCTATGAAATGCACATTAAAATAACTTAGAGTCTAAGAGCTAGAGGTGCAGAAGGATTATCAAATCTTCATAAAAATCCACAATACTACGAAAATATATATTCTAGATAAATTTCTAAACACTTCAGTAGTATCATCATTTGGCAACTGGATAACTTTTGCTTTTCTCTAAAAAAGACAATTGCTGGTTAGAGAAGCTTTATGAAATTAACTTTTAAATAGTTATTGTCAATTCTTCAAATGAGTTATTAAGAGTCCTGATTATTATTTTCAAACACTGTCAAAGGAATGTGTCTAACTCAAGAGCTGACACTGAAATAAATCCAGTATCACTTTTCTCTTCCAGGAGTAATCCAGGGATGAGGGTACAAGTTAGATTAAATTTGAGTTGTGGTCTAAGGGACCATGCAGGAGATCATAAACTAACAAAACAAACAAACAAAACTAACAAACTAACAAAAACCATATGATTAATTCAATAGATGCAGAAAAAACTTTAGATAAAATCCAACACCCATTCCTATTAAAAACACTAGGGAGTATAGGAATAAATGGGCTTTTCCTTAAAATGATTAGTAGGATCTATTTAAAATCATCAGGAAGCATGATATGTAATGATGACAAACTCGCACCATTCCTAATAACATCAGGAGTGAAAAAAGAATGCCCACTACCATTATTATTTAATATTGTCTTAGAAATGTTAGCTTTGGCAGTAAGAGAAGAAAAAGAGATGAAAGGAATTAGAGTAGGTAATGAGAAAACCAAATTATCACTCTTTGCAGATGACATCATGGTATACTTAGAGAACCCTAGAGAGTCGACTAAAAAATTATTAGAAACAATCCACACTTTTAGCAAAGTTGCAGGATACAAAATAAATCCACATAAATCAGCAGCATTTTTATGTATTACCAACAAAGTTCAACAGAAAGAGATACAAAAAAAATTCCATTCAAAGCACCTGTTGATAGTATAAAATATTTGGGAATCTATCTGCCAAGGAAAAGCCAGGAACTATATGAACTAAACTACAAAACACTTTCCACACAAATAAAGTCAGACCTAGTCAATTGGAAAAAACATCAAGTGCTCATGGGTAGGCCAAGCAAATATAATAAAAATGACAATACTA
>JAJPUD010015972.1:0-34509 GCA_023553655.1 Myrmecobius fasciatus | reverse complement strand
TTTACCTTCATCCTATGTGTATCACTGTGTTTTAGATGTGTTTCTTGTAGACAACATACTTTGGGATTCTGGTTTTTAATCCAGTCTGATATCGACTTCCGCTTTATGGGAGACTTCATCCTATTTACATTGACCGTTAGAATAACTAATTCTTTATTTCCTGCCATCTTATTTACCCAAGTTATGTTTTCCCCTTTCCTTTCCCCTTTCTCCCTTCCCCTCTTCTCAGTACTTTGCTTTTGATGACCCTCTCCCCTAAACAATATTCCACCCTTTAGATCCCCTCCCCCTGTTTTTACTCCTTTCCCCTGATTCTTCTATTTTCTCTTCTATTAGTTTGTCCCTTACTTTTCCTCCTTTTCCTCCCACTTCCCTCTAGCAACAGACAAGTTTCTATGTGAAATCCAATATCTGATATACACTTTTAGAGCCCAACCTGATGAGAGTAAGATTTACACAGTGCTCGTCTCCCTCCCCTCTTTCTCTCAATTATATTAGGTTTTCTTTGCCTCTTCAAGTGATTTTACCTTGTTTTTACCTTTTTTTGGTCTTATTTTACCACTTCTTCCATATTTTCCCCAGTATGACAACCTTTTCCTCTCTAGTTCTCTTTTTCATATTATCAAAGTAATATCTAGTTAATTATACCCCCAAACTTTAAGTATCCCCCTAGTAAAAATAAAGTTCTCAAGAGTCCTTTCCTTTTTACCTTTTTATGCATCTCTTGAGTTCTGTGTTTGGATGTCGAATTTTTTCTTCAGATCTGGTCTTTTCATTACAAATAGGTGAAATTCACCTATATCATTGAATGACCATCTACTTCCCTGGAGGATAATGCTCATTCTAGCTGGATAGGTTATTCTTGGCTGTAATCCAAGTTCTTTTGCCCTTCGGAATATCTGGTTCCAGGCCCTTCAATCCTTCAGTGTGGCGGCTGACAGATCCTGTGTGATTCTAATTATTGTTCCTCGGTATTTGAATTGTTTCTTTCTAGCTGCTAGCAGAATCTGTTCCTTGCTGCTATAGTCCTGAAATTTAGCCACGATATTCCTTGGGGTCTTAATTTTGGGGTCTCTTTCAGGAGGTGATCGGTGAATTCTTTCAATGGTGATTTTGCCCTTTGATTCTACAATCTCAGGGCAGTTTTCTTTCAGGATTTCCTGGAACATAGTGTTTAGATTCTTTTTTTCATTATGGCTTTCAGGAAGTCCAATAATCCTTAGATTGTCTCTCCTAGATCTATTTTCCAAGTCAGTTGTTTTTCCTAGGAGATATTTCATATTTTCTTCTAATTTTTCATTTTTTTTGTTTTTGTTTGACTGATTCTTGAAGTCTTATTGAGTCATTCACTTGCATTTGTTCAATTCTTATTTTTAAAGTGTTGTTTTCTTCAGTTACCTTTTTAAGCTCCTTTTGTAACTGGCCAATTTGTTCATTGCACTCTTTTTCCACTTCACTAATTTTATTTTTCAATAAATTGGTGTCTTATTCATCTTATTTGCAGGGCATCATTTCCTTCTTGCAAGATATTGTATCCTTCTTGCACTGATTTCAGTTTATTTTCCCATTTATCCTCCAGCTCTCTTTTGAGGTTCTTTATTCAATCTTCCAGAAAGGCCTTTTGAAAAATTGACCAGTGATGGTCTCTAATACCTTCTTCTGGTATTTTGTCTAAAGGAACCTCAGAATCTGGGATCATTGCTTTTTTTGCCTTGATAGAAGCTGTCTATGGTAAGAGCTCTCTTTTGCTTCTTCATTTTTTTAGACAGCATGGATATCTATTTAAGGTAGGGAAAAAAACAGCGGCTGAAGAGCTTTGCCCTGGGTCACTTCGGCGAGTTAACTTAAGGTGCTGGGCTGTTGGGGGTAGGACTAATTCCAAATTACTCCTTAAACAAGGCAAGTCTGCCAGAACACCTGCCCCCAATCAGGGCAGAGTGTCTTGAGTGCCTCAGATAAACTCCAGGTGTTTGGAATTTGGAGTTTGTGTTTGCAATTTCTGCCATGATGAGTTGAGCTGATTTCCACCCTCACTTCCGGCCTACACAGGAGTCGTCTATTTATCTCTCTGTCCAAGTCAGACTAACCTAATATGAAGTTCTCCAGAAAGCAGTGTCCAAATATTTCTGAGTTCATTGAGTTGAAGATCAGTTCAGAGTCTTATTTTATTGTTGATTTGAGAGAACATTGGAGGAGAGGCAGAGAGTCACCTTTTCACTCCGTCATCTTGGCTCTGCCCCCGAGGCTCCTTCAGGGCTTTCTTCTCTTTATTGGATTTTTGTATTTCATTTATTTTATTCTGCTTTTAAGTTGCTATTTTCTCCAGATGACTCTTTTCCCTCAATTATTTTTGTTTACATGACTTCTCTTTTTCTTTTTCTTTTTCTCTATCTCTTTTGAATTTTAAAATTATTTTGAGCTCATGCATGATCGAAGAATAATTCATATTTTTCTTTGAAACTTTTGATGTAGTAGTTCTGTCTTTGTTCTTTTCTTTTGAGTTTGTGTTTTTATCTTCTTTATCACTATAATAACTTCCTATATCATGTATTTTTTTCTTTATGTTGCTCTTTTACCAGCCTCTTTCTTGACTTTATTTCTGTGCGATAGTGAGTCTCTCATTCTGGGGTGAAGAGGGCATTGTTACAATTTTCATTATTTTATGTGTCTGTTTTCTGAGGTAATTCTGAGAACCTATAAGTATTCACTTCTTCCAAATTGATGTGAACTATGGAGAGGTGTATTTACTACTATGCTGACTTGTGAGCAAGCACACTTACTTTTTCTTCATCATTGAAACTGAACACCATTTCAGTAACCTCGTTGACACAAGCTGTGATGCACTAATACTTCTCCTCAACCTGGGATTGACAACCAAATTTGTGACCCAAATTCAGATATTCATCATGCAAAAGAGTATTGCCTTCAGAATCAGCAAAGGAACCCCTGTATTCTCTTTCTCACCAAGTGTCTATTTTAATATCTCTGGAGTAAGAAGTATTTTAATTGTCATAGCAGTCACTTATGCAGTTGTCCCATAAGTTCTACTCTGGTTTGCTAAGGCTTGACCTGAATTGGGCTGTGTGCTACCCTTGCCCTGATACAACAGATCTTTTCTCCTGACATTCTAAATTGTCTTGGGTTGGCTGGAAAATTGTTTCACCCTGTTATTTTATGGCTTCTCTGCTGCAGAATTTATTTTGAAGTATTATTTCAACTTGTTCAGAGGGATTTGGGGAAGCACTCCAGTGGCTCCCTGCCTTTTCTCTACATTCTGGCTTTGCCCTAATCTACTATCTTTCTTTTGTGATTTTAGGCCAATCTAACTTAATCAAGTTTCTACAAAACCTGGCTATTTTTTGGTTGCGAGTGCAAAATATCTCTGCTGTTAAAAATAATATGAATATCATCTTTTGAAATGATATTAACAATGTTTAAGTTATTAATAAATTTTGTTTCCCCACATAACATACCATGAAATCTTATGTTGCTTTCTATATAGTATTGTTTTCCTTTATTGTATCCTCTTCTGTATATGGCATTTAGAAACTATATAATTTTCCAATATCTATTCCTTCATCTTTTCTCCATTTTTTTTTGTAACCGGCTTGCTTTAAAAATTTATTTTTATCAACTTTATGTCATATTTTCTAATTTTAGAAATTATTTATATTGATCTTTGTTGTAAGAAGGAATTATGTGACTTCATACATATAGCTGCTAAGAAAATATATATGGCATTCTTAAGTAGACATATTCTTTCTGTTGAGATATAGTAAAAAATAATTCCAATTTAATGCTCAGAATAATCAGAGCTTTATAACTAGCCTCTGGAAGATCATTCAGCTAAATATGTAATATATGGGGTCAATTTACTCTGATAAGCATTGAGAATAATAAAAAGAATAGTAAAGAAGAAAGGTCTTGTAATGGAAGAGATTGTTATTATTGAAGATTTCTTATAACATGTACCAAATAATTGTGAATTTTTACAAAGTTATTTCAGAATTTTTTATATAATATGGCCTTAAAATGCGAATCTTAAAAAACAAACTCGATTTACCACAATTTAGAGAAGACAGAAGTATAGAGTGCATTATAAACATTGGGAAATCCTTTTATAAATAGCACCAAATAGGGGGTTCAATGCCGAAATGAACAATGAATAATACTACTCATTTCATTGAAGACTTTGCAAAATGGGGTAATGAAAATTAAGAGTATTATATAACAAGAAATTTAAAAACCATAAATATATACCAAATTTGAAATTCTGAAAAAGGAGAGATTAATAAAATTGAAAATAAGAAAATATTGATTTATAAGTAAAACAGAGGTGAAATAGAACAAGAAATTAACCAACTCCCTAAGAAAAAATCTCCAGGAACCAAGTGGATTTACATGTGAATTCTGCCAAAATATTTAAAGAACAATTAACTCCAAAAGTATATAAATAATTTGAAAAAATAAAGAAAGAAAGATTCCTGCTAAATTCCCTTTATGATACAGACATGGTATTGATAGCTAAACCACATAGGATGAAAACAGAGAAATAAAATTATAGAACAATTTTCCTAATGCATATAGATGCAAACATCTTAAATAAAATATTAGCAAGAAGATTATAGAAAATCATTGCAAAGATAATATACCCTAACCAAGTAGGCTTCATATCAGGAATGCAGGGCTGGTTCAATACTAGGAAAACTATTATCATAATTGACTATATCAATAATCACACTAACAAAAACATGATTATCTCTATAAATGCAGAAAAACCACTTGATAAAATCCAACATTCATTACTATTAAAAACACTAGAGAGTATATAGATAAATGGAATTTTCCTTAAAATAATGAGTAGCATCTATTTAAAACCATCAGCAAGCATCAAATGTAATGGGGAAAAACCAGAACCATTCCCAATAAGAACAAGAGTGAAACAAGACTGCCCACTATAACCATTACTATTCAATATTGTATTAGAAATATTAGCTTTGGCAATAAGAGAAGAAAAAGAGATTAAAGACATTAGAGTAGTTCATGAAAAAATCAAATGATCCCTTTTTTCAAATAGTATTGGTAGAGAAGCCTAGGGAATCAACTAAAAACTATTAGAAACAATCTATCACTTTAGCAAAGTTGCAGGACATAAATTCACATAAATCATCACCACTTTTATACATCAGCAACAAAATCCAAGAGCAAGAGATACAAAGAGAAATTCCAATTAAAATGCCTTTTGATAGTATAAAAGCTTTGGGAATCTATTTGCCAAAGGAAATTCAAGAACTATATGAACACAACTAGAAAATATTTGCCACACAAATAAAGTGACATCTAAATAATTGGAAAAATATCAATTGCTCTTGAATAGGTCGAGAAATAAAATAAAAATGACAATAATGAATGCCTAAATTAATCTATTTATTTAGTGCTATATCAATCAAACTTCCAAGAAATTATTTTACAGATCTAGAAGGAATAATAACAACATTCAACTGTAAGAACAAGAGGTCAAGAATTTCAAGGAAATTCATAGAAAAAATGCAAATGAAGGTAGCTTAGCTTTTCCACATCTAAAACTATATTATAAAGAAGCAGTCATCAAAACCATTTTATACTGGCTTAGAAATAGAATAGTTGATCAGTGGAAAAGATTAAGTTCACCAGACAAAATAGTCAATGACTATAGCAATCTAGCATTTGAGAAACACAAAGGCCCTAGCTTTTAGAATAACAATTTAACTATTTGCCAATAGCTGCTGAGAAATTTGGAAACTGGTATGCTAAAAACTAGGCATTTATCCACACCTAACATCATATACCAAGATAAGGTTGAAATGGCTTCATAATCTAGACAAAAAGAATTATATTATAAACAAATTAGAAGAACATAGGATGGTTTACCTCTTAGATCTATGGAGAACAAATGAATTTGTGACCAAAGAAGAAGTAGAGACCATCACTGATCACAAAGTAGATAATTTTGATTATATTAAATTGATTATATTAAAAAGTTTTTCTGCGAACAAAATTAATGTAGAGAAAATTAGAAGGGAAGCAATAAACTGAGAAAGTATATATATATATGTATGTATATACATATATGAGTTGGTTCATACTTTCTTGAAAATTTTTGATAATTCAATTCAATAATCATGCTATTAAATACCTGTCTTGTTCACAGAATAATAACATTTGAGAAATTAAAGGCACTTTAGTAATGGTCTAGTTTAATATAACTGAATAAGCTTCCCACTATCACATAAGTGGTTAATCAATGGTCATCTCGTCCAACTCATATGCTATCCTCATCATGACTTTATTAAGTGATTAATTCAAGGTTCTATACTAGGCTGGGCATAAGATGACAAAAAAAAATCCTGTCTTCATGGAACTTAGGTTCTTAGACATGCTTATTAAGTTTATACACAACTCAAAGCCAAAATGCAAATCCTAATTTCTTGAATGTCAGATGCAAGATTTTAACTGAGATACAATTCTCAAGATTTTTTTTTTCTTTTTACCTTTTTTATGCTTCTCTTGAGGTCTATATTTGGAGGTTATTTTTTTTTTTTTGGTTAGCTCTGGTCCTTTCATCAGAAATAAATGGAATTCACCTGTTTCATTGAATGCCCATCTTCCCTGGAAGAAAATGCGCAGTTTGGCAGGGTAATTTATTTTTGCCTGCATTTTAACTTCCTTTGCCTTTGAAAAAATCAGATTCCAGGCCATTTGATCCTTTAAAATGGAAACTTGCTAGATCCTGGATAATCCTTACTGTGACTCCTCGCTATTTGATTTTTTTTTCCTGCCTGCTTGTAATATTTTTTCCTTGGTTTCATAGTTCTGAAATTTAGCCATGATATCCCTTGGAGTTTTAATTTTGGGATCTCTTTGAGGAGAATTTTGGTGAATTTTTTCAATGGCTATTTTACCTTCTGATTCTATGACATCTGGGCAGTTCTCTTTGATGATTTCCTGAAAATTAATGTCTAGGCTCTTTTTTTACATGATGGTATTCAAGAAGTCCAATTATTCTTAGATTATTTCTTTCAAATTTATTTTTCAAATTAGTTGTTTTCCCAATTAGGCATTTTACATTTTTTTTCCTATTTTTTCATTTTGTTTTTGTTTTTGCTTGACTGATTCTTGATTCTCATTGAGTCATTCATTTTCATTTGTTCAGTTCTGACTTTTAGTGAATTATTTTCTTCATTTCCTTTTTTAACTTCTTTTTGCATTTATCCAATTGAGTTTTTAAATGAGTTTTTTTGTTCTGTGGATTTTTCCCATTTCACAAATTCTGTTTCTCAGGGAGTTGTTTCCTTTTTCCATTTTGTGGTCATCCACTTAGTTCCTTCCATTACAATTTTAACTGAGGCCCAAAAAGGACATTTTTTTCTTCTAATTAAGAAAGATTAGTAAGTAGCAAAACAATGTTTCAAACTCTGATAATGTGACTTGAAATAAATAAAGGGATATTTAAGTTTATGTCTTCAAAAAACATAATTAATCCAATGATTTAAAGGATAAAATTTTGGACTTTATTCATTGAAAAGAATGATTAATTCAAATATTGTCCAATAATGAAATTACTTGTTTCAAAAAGAGTGCCCTCTCCCTGAAGATATTCAAACATGTCCAATGATTTATTAAAGAATAAGTTAAAATAATTCTAAAATACTCTGAGGGATAGGGTCAGCATAGAATGCCCTAGATTCCATTTGATTTTAAGTTCCTGGAGAATAAGATATTCATTTTGCTTCTTTTTATATACTGAATATTCTGCACAGTGTCTAATACATAATTGTCCCTTAATAAAATTTTATTAAAAATTGCTTCATTCTGTTTGAAATCAAAATATCTGTATTCATAGTGTGCTTCTGATCTACCTGTATTACTATAAACTAACCTAATTTAAATATTTACTAAAACAACAGAATTAGAATATATAACATCTGATTCCTTAAACTCTGAATCTGTAATATTTGCATATTGAATGACCTCTAAGGTACTTTTATATGTTGTTTTCCTTTCCCTTTACATTCATCCTGTGTCTCAGTGCCCTTTCACAAGTTTTCCCTCATGTTTATGTCCCTTTGCATTTTTATTTATGTGTTAGGATTTCTAGTTCTCTTTAAGGTTCTGTCCCATTGTCTCTTCAGAATAAGACTTTAACAATTTCTACAATTGTTAGTACCACCTCCCTTATAAATTAATGTGTATTTATTTTTATATGATTTGGCATTTAATTATGTAAATATTTTTCATCTCTTCCCCTTCAGTGGAATAGAAATTTTGGAGAGCAATGCCAAAGTAAATGACATATATTGAGCATCTAATAAATGTTTCTCAAGTTAAATAGAATTAATTTTAGAAGGTAACAGTTTATTTAACATATGATTTAAATATCATCTGTCATTCATGAATGTTAAGCAGTTCTTCCAAATCAGAAATATAGGAAAGGATCAGGTCAATACTTTCAAATACTTTTCTATATACATAAGAAACCATTAAAAAAACAACTGCATAACCAAGTGTACCTTACTTTCTAATGCATTTAAACCTCCAAAAACTCATTGTTAGAGCAACATAAAAATGATAAATAAACACACGTAGAAATATACTTTTGTTGGCATATTAGTAATGAAGTCCAAATGGAAATCAATTAAAAAAACAAATTTGTCTTTAAAAAATTCAATTAGCAGATTTTTCACACTTAGAATCTCTGTGAAGGCTTATTCTAGTTAGATTATTAAAAACCCCAAAGTAGTGATTGAGAGATCCATTAGCACTGTGTAATTTCCAAAGGGACCTTATAACATATCGACTTGATTATGTGCTTTGAGAGAAGTTTTTCTATCAAAGTCCATGTCTTGAGATTTATCACTTTTCAACCAGTAGAGCTATGACTCCCTAAATGAATTTAATATTTCAGCCAAACACAGATTGATGGATGAGATGACCTCTCAAGATTTATTTCAATCCTAAAATTATGGCATTCAATGATTGATTGATTGGGTACAATAAATAGAAGTGGCTGATTTTTGACAACTTTCACAAACATTTGAAAATTAAAGGAGAAGGTTCTTGCATTGGAAGTGCAGAACTAATACTGTGTGCAATGTCCAATATTGTCATTATAACCAGCCAAATGTATTTTCATTAGTACTTTTTTATTGACATGCTGTTTTATAAGCAAGCCAATGTGTAGGTATCTGAATTTGTTTTCTTACATCAGATTTCCTAACTTTAGACCCCTGGTCTGAAAGAAAGTAATGGATTTCTTTTCCTTTCTTTTTTTATTTTTAATTAAACCTTTTTATTTGTATAACATATGTATGGGTAGTTCCTCAGTACTGATCTTTACAAAGCTTTCTGTTCCAAATTTTACCCCCAGTCCCCACCCCTCCCCTAGATGGCAGAAAGTCCAAGGTAATGGATTGCTTAAGCCAAAAGTGACAAAAAAAAAAACATCATCCATAAGCATCACCATTCTCAATTGTGCCCCACAATAAAAAAAATGCCATTGAGAAATTAAAAAAAAATAAGTAAAAGTGTACCATCTGATGTTAGGATACAGTATTATAAAACATGAAGCTGAAGAGCACCTTATTTATAATTTAGTTTCATATTATTAAGTCAAACACTGTTTGAGCCATTGGAATCAATAGAGCTAATATATATTCTACTATAGAAATACAATAAAATTTAGGACAAAATGTTTTTTGAACAACCCACAAATAATAAGTAATTACAGCCAATTGGGAGGGTGATGTACTGGTCTAATTATTCTAGAAAAAAAAGTTAGAATTATGTAAAATAGTGCTTAAAATATTTACACATCTTGGTCCAAAAATCCAACTTCTAGGCTTGGAATATATCACAAGGATGATTTTTAAAAAGATATAAACAAAGACTGAATACATACCAATATACTGGAAGCACTACTGTGAAGTACTAAACTACTAAGAATAGAATGCATGTTTATCAATTGAGGAATGGCTAAACAAAGAATAGTAATTAAATGTAATATAATAATATTGTCTTTAAATAATGAATTCTGAAAAAATGAACTGTTATGTAATAAATAATTCAGTTGCAGTTCTAATATCTGACAATTTCATATTACCTAGATCAATAAAGGAAGATTTCTGAGGTTCTAATTATCCCCAGAAAAGCTGACCATGCAGGTTCCAAAATTGCAGAAATAGGGAATATAAACCTAGAGATCTAAGACCTTTTACTACCACCAAATTAGGCCTTCTCAAACCACCATAAATACAACTAATTTTAAGATTTGGCTCAAATCTCACGATTTTTCTATTACTTTAGAGGAATCAAAATTATTTAATCCAGATTGAGAGCAAATTGTAAGTCCTGTGCTTGGAATTAATGTCAAGCCTTCATATGACTCTATTGGGCCAATGGGACATATATGTTTCTTGTAAACAACATATTGTAATATATATATATATACACACACACATATATATATGTATATATATATATATATATATATATTTAAATTCACTCTGCTATCAGTGTCTTTTTTGGCGGTGGGGGGGAGAGTTCATTCTATTTATATGCACAGTTTTGATTGACAATTGTTCATTTTTCTCCATCCTCTTTTCTCTCCTGTTTATACTTTTTAAATACGTTTTCCTCTCTTTTCACTTTCTTTTCACCAGTGTTTTGTTTATGACACTAAATTGTTCAATATGTCACCCCTTCTATCACTATCATCCTTTACACCTTTTTTCCTACTTTCCTATGGAGGAGTAAAATAAATTTCTATACTCAATTTAGTATTTACGTTCCTCATTTATGAACCAAATTCAATTAGATCAAGGTTCAAGCAATGATCATTCAGCTCTAATTTCTCCCTCTACTGTGATAGGTATCTTGTGACTGTTAATGTGATGTTATTTCCTCCATTTTATCTCCCCTTTCCTTTTCTTCCAGTACAATCCTTTTTCTACTCTTAAATTTCTTTATGTTATATCATCAAATCAAAGTCAAATAAAACTCACACTGTCTTTTTAAGTATAATACTTCTAATTGCTTTAATCAAGACAAAGTTCTCTAGAGTAAAAACTATCATATCCTCACCTACATATGTAAACAGTTTAACTTTGGAATACAATGGTTTTTTTTTGTTTGTTTGTTTTTGTTTTTTTCTTTCCTATTTGCCTTGTTATGCTTCTATTGAATCTTTTTATTTAAAGATAGAATTTTCTGCTTCTTACTCATGTTTTAGAGCTTGAGGTCTGATTCAAGCAGGGGAGCTGCAGCCTTTTCAATTTGCCCTGGGACATTTTGTGTAGTTAACTTCCGGTGCAGGGTTGTTTGGGCTAGATACGCACTAGTTCCACACTTTCAGCTGCTCTCAATCCACCCTTTACCAAAGGCAGATCTGCCAAAGCACCTGCCCAAAAGCAGGTCTTTTAATCAGAAATAATTGAAAATTTTCTATTTCATTGACTATCCATTTTTCTCTTTAAAGATTATGCTCAGTTTTAATGCTTAGTGGATTGTTGGTTGGAGGCCAAATATTTTTGCCTTCCCGAATATATGAAATATCTCTGATCCATTAATGTAGAAAATTCTGGGGCAGAGCCAAGATGACAGAGTGCAGAAAGGACTCTCTGTGACCTCCTCTGACATTCTCTCAAAACAAAACTACATTAAGCCTATGAAATGATTTTGGAGTCAAAGTGCCCCCAAATATTTGGAGTACAAAACATTCCTGGAAGTATTTACCTTGGAGGACCTTCAGAACAAGTCTGTTTCAGTAGGGCAGGGGGACAGTTTCCCAAACTCAGATGGCAGCTCTTGGAGACAGGGTAGGAAGCCAGGCCAGGACTCAGAACATGGCATTTACTAAGCACCTGAGAAATTTCTATAAGCCTCTTGAGCCACACTGCCTTGGTTGCAGGCAGGTGCTTTGGCAGATCTGCCCTTTGTAAAGGGTAGATTGCAAACACCTGAGAATTCAAGACACCAGGAATTCAATCAGCCAAACTGTCCTAGGGCAAATTAAAATAGCTGTCACTCTGCTGCTTTAAACAGACCTTAAGCTTTTAAAAAATGAATAAAAAAACAAAAAAGGACTCTCCCCATAGACAGCTTTTAGAGAGAGAGAGAAGAAAAGACCTCAATCCCTGAGGTTCAAAAATGTGAAGCATCTCCAGAGGTTGCCGCAAAGGGAGACATGAGGTGGTCCCTATTTCAGAAGTCTTTTCTGGAAGATTACATAAAGAATTTCAAAAGAGAGTTAGAAGAAAAATGGGGAAAGGAAATGAGATCATTGCAAGAAGGAATGGAAAAAGCATAATGCCCTACAAAAGAGATGTGAAAAAGACACCAATTCACTGAAAAACAAAATTGGTTAAATGGAAAAAGACATCAATTCACTGAAAAACAAAATTGGTGAAATTGAAAGACTGCAATGAACAAAAAATTTCAATTGGCTAATGACAAAAGGAGCTAAAAAGGTAACTGAAGAAAATAATACACTACAAGTTAGAATTGAACAAATGGAAGTGAATGAGTCAATAAGACTTCCAGAATCAGTCAAACAAAAAAGAAAAAAAAATGAAAAATTGAAGAAAATATGAAATATTTCCTAGGAAAAACAACTGACCTGGAAAATCGATCTAGGAGAGACAATCTAAGAATTATTGGACTTCCTGAAAGACATGATGAAAAAAAGAACATAGACAAATCTTAAAGGAAACCATGAAAGAAAACTACACAGATGTTTTAGAATCAGAAGGTAAAGTAGTCATAGAAAGAATTCACTGATTACCTACTGAAAAACACCCCAAAATTAAATTTCCAAGGAATATCATGGCTAAATTTCAGCACTACCCAGAGCAAAGCCACGATGGCAAATTGCGGACATCATTCTTTGTGAGCTCCTCAGATCTTCCCTCAGACCTAGAACTAATTAAGCCTCTGAACTGGTTCTGGAATGAGGGCTCCATCAAACACTTGGAGTACAATGCACTTCTATCAAAAATTTACCTGAGAAGAACTCCGGAGCAGGTCAGTTTCAGATGGGCAGGGGATTGGCCACTTGCTGCACTCAGGCGCCAGCACGCAGCTGAGGTGGAGTGGGGCTGGGACAGAGGTTGGCAGATTCTAGGCACCCAGGAAGTCCCTGGGATATGCTTGGGCCAGTTTTTCTCTGCTTGTGGGCAGGTGCTTTGGCAGATCTGCCTTTCGTAAGGGTGGATTGAGAGCAGTTGAAAGTGTGGAACTACTGTGGATCTAGCCCGAACAGCCCCGCACAAGAAGTCAACTACACGAACTGCCCCAAGGAAAATTGAAATGGCAGCAGCTCCCCTGCTTGAATCAGACCCCCAGCTCTAAAACATGAGTAACAAGCAGAAAAGAGCTCTCACCATAGACAGCTTTTACAGTGAGAAAGAATGGCAGAGCCCAGATTCTGAGGTTCCTAAAGCGAAAGTAACCCCAGAGGATGCCACAAAGGTGGACATGAGCTGGTCCCCATTTCACAAAACTTTCCTTGAAGATTGCATAAAATAATGTCAAAAGAGAGCTAGAAGAAAAATTGGGAAATGAATTTAGATCAGTGCAAGAAGGATATAATGCCCGGCAACAGAGATATGCAAAACTGGAAAACAAAACTGGTGAAATGGAAAAAATCACCAATTCACTGGAAAATAAAAATGGTGAATTGGAAAAAGATAACAATTCACTGAAAAACAAAATTGTTGAATTGGAAAAATACAACAATTCACTGAAAAATAAAATGGACAAAATGGAAAAAATACAATGAACCAAAAAATTCAATTGGCCAGTTACAAAAGGAGCTAAAAAAAGATAACTGAAGGAAATACTTAAAAATTAAAATTGAACAAATAGAAGTGAATGACTCAATAAAACTTCAAGAATCAAACAAAAACAAAAAAAATGAAAAAATAGAAGAAAATATCTCCTAGGAAAAACAAGTGACTTGGAAAACAGACCTAGGTGAAACAATCTAAGGATTATTGGACTCCCTGAAAGCCATGATAAAAAAAAAAGAGCCTAGATGGTATCTTCCAGGAAATTATGAAAGAAAATTATCCTGATGTTTCAGAATCAGAAGGCAAAATAGCCATTGAAAGAATTCAACGATCACCTCCTGAAAGAGACCCCAAAATTAAAACCCCAAGGAATATCATGGCCAAATTTCAGGACTATCACCGCAAAGAAAAGATATTGCAAGCAGCTAGAAAGAAACAATTCAAATACAGAGGAACTGTAATTAGAATCACACAAGATCTGTCAGCTTCCAAATTAAAGGATCAAAAGGACTGGAATCAGATATTCTGAAAGGCAAAAGAACTTGGATTACAACCAACATTAAATTATCCAGCTAGAATGAGCTTTATCTTCCAGGGAAGAAAATGGTCATTCAATGATACAGGAGAATTTCACCTACTTCTAATGAAAAGACAAGATCTGAACAAAAAATTTGACATCCAAAAACAGAAATCAAGAAAAGCAAAAAAAGTAGACTTTAGAACTATATTTCTACTATGGGTATCAATTAGTATGGAAATACTAATACAATTGAGGGAAAGAAGAGAGGGCCATGAAAATTGTGTAACTCTTACTCTCATTAGATTAGGCTCTAAAAGAGTATATCAGACACATTTAGCTTCAAAGAAAAACTTGGCCCTCCACACAGAGAAGTAGGAGGGAAAGGAGGAAAAGAAAGTGATTTACTAATAGAAGGATTAATGGAAAGGTGTAAAAAAGAGGGAGGGATTCTAAAGCGGGGAAGACTGTTAGAGGGAGGTGGTCATCGAAACAAAATACTGGGGAGCAGAAAAGGGAGAAAGGGGAAAGGGAAGAGAAAAACATAACTTGGGTAAATAATATTGCAGGAAATAAAGACTTAGTTATTCTAACTGTGAATGTAAATGGGATAAACTCTCCCATAAAATAGAAGCAAATAGCAGACTGGAATAAAAATCCAGAATCCTACAATATTTTGTTACAAGAAACACATCTGAAACATAGAGATACATACAGAGGGAAGGGAAAGGGCTGGAGCAGAATCTTTTATGCTTCAGGTGAACAAAAAAAAAGCAGGGGTAGCAATTCTTATCTCAGATCAAGTAAAAGCAAAAATAGATCTAATTAAAAGAGATAAGGAAGGAAATTATATTTTACTAAAGGGTATCATAGACAATGAAGCGGTATCAATATTAAACATATATGCACCAAGTGGTATAGCATCCAAATTCCTAGAGGATAAACTAACACAAATGCAAAGAGAAATAGACAGCAAAACTATACTACTGGGGGATCTCAACCTTGCTCTCTCAGAATTAGATAAATCAAACCACAAAATAAATAAGAAAGAAGTTAGGGAGGTAAACAAAATGTTAGAAAAGTTAGGTATGATAGATCTCTGGAGGAAATTGAATGGTCGATAGAAGGCAGTATGCTTTTTTCTAAGGGATCCAGGAAACTTATACAAAAATTGATCATGTGATAGGGTATAAAAACCTCAAAATCAAATGCAGAAAAGCAGAAATAGTAAATGTATTCTTTTTAGATCATGATGCAATAAAACTCACATGTAATATAAGGCCAGGAGAAAATATACCAAAAGTTATTTGGAAATTAAATAATCTAATCCTGAAGAATTAATGGGTGAATGAGCAAATTATAGATACAATCGATAATTTCATCCAGGAGAATGACAATAATGAGACAGCATACCAAAATTTGTTGGATTTGTCCAAAGCGGTTATAAGGGGTAATTTTATATCTCTAGATGCTTACTTGCATAAAATAGAGAAAGAGAAGATCAATAAATTGGGCTTACAATTAAAAAAGCTAGAAAAAGAGCAAATTAAAAACCCTCAATTGAATACCAAATTGGAAATTCTGAAAATAAAAGGGGCAATTAATAAAATTGAAAATAAGAAAACTATTGAATTAATAAATAAAAAGTATGACTTGGTTTTATGAAAAAATCAACAAAATAGTTAAACCTTTAGTTAATTTGGTTAGAACAAGGAAAGAGAAAAAAGAAAATTGTTAGTCTCAAAAATGATAAGGGAGAACATTCCTCCAATGAAGAGGAAATTAGAGTAATTAGGAGTTACTTTGCCCAACTTTATAACAACAAAATTTTTAAATGGAGGAATATCTACAAAAATATAGATTGCCCAGGTTAACAGAAGAAGAAATAAATTATTTAAATAGCCCCAATTTAGAAAATGAAATAGAACAATCTAGCAATCAACTCCCTAAGAAAAAAACTCCAGGGCCAGATAGATTTACATGTGAAATCTACCAAACATTCAAAGAACAATTGATTCCAATACTATATAAAGTATTTGAAAAAACAGGGAAAGAAGGTGTACTACCATATTCCTTCTATGATACAGATATGGTGCTGATAGCTAAACCAGGTAGGGAGAAAACAGAGAAACAAAACTATAGACCAATTTCCCTGATGAATATTGATGAAAAAATTTTAAATAAGATATTAACAATGAGATTACAGAAAGTCATCCCCAGGATAACACACTGTGACCAAATAGAATTTATATCAGGAATGTGATACTGGTTCAATATTAGGAAAACTATCAGCATAATTAATTATATTAATAACCAAATTTAAAAAAAACATATGATTATTTCAATAGATGCAGAAATAGCTTTTCATAAAATCCAACACCCATTCCTATTAAAAATAATAGATAATATAGGAATAAATGGGTTTTTCCTTAAAAATGATTAGTTAGTATCTGCTTAAAACCATCAGCAAGCATCATATGTAATGGAGTCAAACTAGAACCATTCCCAATAAGATCAGGAGTGAAACAAGGCAGCCCACTGTTACCGTTATTATTTAATATTGTGTTAGAAATGTTAGTTTTGAAGGTAAGAGAAGAAAAAAAAGATTAAAGTAATTAGAGTAAGTAATGAGGAAACCAAATTATCACTCTATGCAGATGACATGATGGTATATTTAGAGAACCCTAGAAACTCGACTAAACAATTACTAGAAACAATTCACAACTTTAGCAAAGTTGCAGGATACCAAATAAATCCACATAAATCATCAGCATTTTTATAGATTACCAATAAAATTCAGCAGCAAGAGATACAAAAAAGAAATTCCATTCAAATAATGGATGATAATATAAAATATTTGGGAATCTACCTGCCAAGGAACAGTCAGGAATGATACAAACTAAATTACAAAACACATTCCACACAAATAAAATCAGACCTAGTCAATTGGAAAAACATTAAATGCTTATGGGTTCGCTGAGTGAATATAATAAAAATGACAATACTACCTAAACTAATTTACTTATTTAGTGCATACCTATCAAACTCCCAAGAAATTATTTTACAGATCTAGAAAAAATAGTAGCAAAATTCATTTGGAAAAACAAAAGGTCAAGAGTTTCAAGGGAATTCATGAAAAAAAGGCTGATGAAGGTGGCCTTGCTGTACCAGATCTAAAACTATATTATAAAGCAGTGGTCATCAAAACCATTTGGTACTGGCTAAGAAATAGAGTAGCCGATCTGTGGCAGAGGAGAGAATCACAGAACAACTAGGCAATAACTATAGCAATTCAGTGTTTGATAAACCCAAAGATCCCAGCTTCAGGATAAGTACTCATTATTTTACAAAAACTGCTGGGAAAATTAGAAACTAGTGTGGAAGAAATTAGGGCTTGACCCACACCTAACACCACCTATCAAGATAAGATCTAAATGGGTTCATGATCTAGATACAAAGAATGATATTATAAGTCAATTAGAGGAACATAGTATAGTTTACCTCTCACACCTGTGGAGATGGAATACATTTATGTCCAAAGAAGAACTGGAACTCTTAATTGAACAGAAGATAGATAATTTTGACTATATTAAGTTAAAAATTTTTTACAAACAAAACAAATGCAGTCAAGATTAGGAGGGAAGCAATAAATTGGGAAATCATCTTTACATTTAAGGGTTCTGATAAAGGTCTCATCTCTAAAATATATAGAGAATTGTCTCATATTTATAAAAATTCAAGCCATTTTCCAATCAATACATGGTCAAAGAATATGAACAACTTTCAGATGAAGAAATTACAACTATTTCTAGTCATATGGAAAGGTGCTCCAAATCACAATTGATCAGAGAAATGCAAATTAAGACAACTCTAAGGTACCACTAAACAACTGTCAGTGCCTAAAATGAAAGTAAAAGATAATGGGGAATGTTATAGGGGGCTGGAACACTAATGCATTGTTGGTGGAACTGTGAATGGATCCAGCCATTCTGGAGAGCAATATGGAACTATGCTCACAATGTTATCAAACTGTTCATACCCTTTGACCCAGCAGTGTTTCTATTGGGCATATATCCCAAAGAGATCTTAAAGGAAGGAAAGGGCCCCACATGTGCAAGAATGTTTGTGGCAGCCCTTTTTGTAGTGGCTAGAAACTGGAAACTGAAAGGACGCCCATCAACTGGAGAATAGCTGAACAAATTATGGTATATGAATGTTATGGAATATTATTGTTCTGTTAGAAACAACCAGCAGGATGATTTCAGAGAGGCCTGCAGCGACTTGCATCAACTGATGCTAACTGAAATGAGCAGAACCAGGAGTTGATTTTACACGGCAACAATAATAATATATGATGATCAGTTCTGATGGACATGGCTCTCTTCAACAATGAAATGTTTCAAACCAAGTCCAATTGTTCAGTGAAGAAACCCATATACACCCAGAGATTGGGATGTGAAATGTGTACTACAACATAACAATTTCTTACTCTCTATTGATTTTTGCTTGCATTATGTTTCCTTTCTCTGATTTTTTTTCTTGTAGATACAATTTTTCTTGCACAAAAATGATGTGTGGAAATATGTATACATATATTCAAATTTTCAAGTATTTTAACATAATCAACATGTAGTGGATATCGTGCCATCTAGGGGAGGGATGGGGATTGGGGGGGGGAAAATTTGTAACAGAAAGCTTTGTAAGGGTTAATGTTGAAGAATTACCCATACATATGTTTTGCAAATAAAAAGTTTTAATAATAAAAATAAATACATAAATAAATAAATAAATTTCAGCACTATCTCACCAAGGAAACCATATTGCAATTAGCTAAAAAGAAATAATTCAGATACTGAACAACAATAATTAGAATCATCAAGGATCTGTTAGCATCCATCTTAAAGGATCAAAAGGCCTGGAATTAGATATTTTAAAAGTCAGAGGAACTTGGATTACAGCCACAAATAAGCTATCCAGCTGGAATGAACATTATCTTTCACGAAGAATCTGGGCATTTAATGAAATGGGTGAATTTTACCTATATTTAATGAAAAGACCAGGAATGAGCAAAAAGTTTGACCTCCATACACAGAACTAAAGAGAAGCATAAAAAGATAAAAATGAAAGAACTCGAGAACTAAATTGCTATTATTGCTATACATAAAGAATGGGGATATAATTTGCTTTTACTTTGTAGTATGAAAAAGAAACTGGAAGTGGAAAGGGGATTATACTGGAAAAAGAGGGAAACAGAGGTAAAATAAGGTTAAAAAATAAGTGAAATATAACCTAAAATCTCATGAAGAAGCAAAGGAAACCTAATATAATTGAGGAAAAGAATGGAGGAGGATGTGTGAATCTTACTCTTGTTATATTGGGCTCCAAAACAGAATATCAGACACATTCTGTTTCACAGAGAAACTTGTTCCTCCTTATAGGAAAGTAAGAGGGAAAGGAGGAAAAGAAAGGGAAAGACTAATAAAAGGGAAAATAGAAGAAGTAGGGGATATATTTAAAAAAGGGGGAGAAGCTCTACAGGAGGGAGGACTGATTGAGGGAGGTGGTCATCAAAAGCAAAATACTTGGGAGTGGAAGAGAGAAAGGGGACAGGAAAAAGAAAAATATAACTTTGGGTAAATAAGATGGCAGGAAATACAGAATTAGTTATTTTAACTATGAATGTGAATAGGATGAACTTTCCCATAAAACAGAAGCAGATAAAAGACTGGATTGAAAGCCAGAATCCTACAATATGTTGCTTACAAGAAACACATCTAGAGCATAGAGATACATACAGAGTGAAGTTAAAGAGCTGGAGCAGAATATATTATGCTTCAGGTGAACCAAAAAAGCAGGGGTAACAATCCTGATCTCAGAGCAAGTAAAATCAAAGATAGATCTAATTAAAATACATAAAGAAAGAAACTATATTTTACTAAAAGATACCATAGATAATGGAGCAATATTAATACTAAACATATATAAATTCATATAGCATCCAAATTCCTAGAGGAGAAATTAAGAGAAATTCAAGAAGAAATACATTACAAAACTCTACTAGTGGGGAATCTTAACCTTGCTATCTCAGAATTAGATAAATCAAACCACAAAATAAATAAGAAAGAAGTTAAGGAGGAAAACAAAATTTTAGAAAAGTTGGGTATGATAGATCTTTGGAGAAAATTGAATGGAGACAGAAAGGACTTTACTTTTTTCTCAGCAGTTCATGGAACTTATACAACATTGAACATGTGTCAGTTATGGAATTTGGCTACAATATTCTTTGAAAATTTTGTTTGGGGATTTATTTTAGGAGATGCTCAGTGAGTTCTTTCAGCAATGACTTTACTTTTTATTCCATGATATCCAGGCAGTTTTCTTTGATGATTGTTTGAAAGATATCATTCAGAATCTTTTTTTTAAATTCATGGGTTTCAGATTATTCAATAATTTTTAAATAATCTTTCCTTAATTTTCTTTCCAAGTCATTTATTTTCCCCATAAAGTATTTTACATTATCTTACATATTTTTCTTTTAAAAATGTATTTGATTTTTCTTGTCTCATATATTTCATTAATTTCCATTTGCCCAATTCTATTTTAGTAAGAATGATTTTCTTCAGTTAGTGTTGTATCTTCTTTTCCATTTGGCCAATTCTAATTTTATAGTAGCTTTTTTTTTTCAACATTTTCCCCTATTGGGCCAATTGTCTTTTTTATGCAATTGTTTTCTTCAGTGAAATTTTGTCCTTCCTTTTCAAAGCTCTTGGCTCTCTTCTGAATAGCTATTTCTTTCCCTAGTTTTATTTCTACTTCTTTTAATTGACATTGAAAATTCTTTTTTGAGCTTTTACAATAAGATATTTTGGGCTTGAAACTAATTCATATACCCCTTTGAGGTTTTCCATGTAGGCTTTTTGTCTTTTTCTGAGATTGTTTTTGATCTTCACAGTCACCATAATAGCTCTCTATATTGAATATTCTTATCTGTTTCTTGCTCATTTTTATTTGCCTCTTTCGTGCCTTTTAAAGTTGAGCTATGATTCTGAGATGAAATGACTGCTGTCCCAATTTCATTGTTATAGCAGCCATGGGCAGGTCACTGGCTTTGAATGTTAGCAGTTCAGGTACTTAATGATTTGCTCAATGCACTGAAGTAACCCAATTAGTCACACTTTTTATTTCCTGGTTTCTGGGGCTTGTAATTTGCCTTCTACACTGAGGTTAGAGGCTCTATTACTGGACTTCTGTGCTACTCTCCTGTTTTGTTAAGGTGGAGTTGTGTTAGTTACTGATCTGTGGTGTGTTTAAGAAACTTCTGATGATTTGGCTGGATATTAGCTGTGTTGGTTTGTGCTCTCCTTTCACCCAAATGAGACTGACATTTCTTCAAGCTCTTCCAAGCTATCCTTAGCTGATAAATTGTTTCACTCCATCTCCTTTTAAATTCTTTCACTCCAGAATCTGTTCAGATGCTTGATTTAACATTCTAACCAAAACTGGAGAAACATGAGGCAACTGCTTGGCCTCTTTTTACCATCCTACCATTTACTTTTAACAATTGGTTGAAGTTTAAGAAAACAATTACAACTGCTATTCCACAAATCAGTCTTTCAAGCATTTGTAGCTATATCCATTACAAGAGGAATAAAAAAGGATTTAGACAAACTGTTCAAATTAAAATTCTTTACTCTCACATTTTGTTGGGGGGGGGAGGAGATTGTGAGCAGAGAAACATGAAAGTCAAGAAAGTTGGAGATGAAAGAAAGGGATCAAACAAAAACAAGGAAGGAAGTGCAAATAGAGAAAAGTAAAATCTCATATCTGTAGCTTTTATTCAGTAAGAGTCTGTTAGATTAGCTCAATAAATTATCCAGTTTCTTTCACTTCTTAACAATGGTCCTTGTCCCTTTGCTGATTATTAATAAAACTATCTGAGTGTGCAAGTTCATCCCCCTATGTCTGCTATTTTCAATTTAAATTTTATTTACTTAATATGAAAATCTGTTGTACAATCAAGAACTTTAATCAGTATCTCATATTTTATTTAGTGTTCATGTATCTATATCAAGAGAAAGGAAAAGAAATCTTTTTTAATTTAGAGAAAATATTTAGCCTAGACATGTAGGTGGCTAGATATGAATCATTAGGAAAAATGTGTGTGTGTGTGTGTGTGTGTGTGTGTGTGTTGGGAAAAGTGTGAATATAATTGCAAGAATTGCAAAACTGTTGTAAGTAGCTGTAACTTAAACTGAAATTGTAAAAAGCTACAAGACTCAGAAAATATGAATATTCATAAACTTTTCAAAAACTTCTAATAGGTATGTATTAAAAACCTCAGCTATAACCACAACCACCCCTACTACAAAAAGCCTAACAACAAAAACAAAACATAACTAATTTCCTTTCCACTTTCAAGGGAGCTATTTGTTACAGTAATTTTAAAAACAAAACTATTATCTTATGAAATGAAGAGTGAGCTTTTCTGAACAAGAAAGTCATCTAAATGAAGGAGTCAGATAGTAATACAGCACATGCTCTAAGATAACTACCCCAACTGCTACTCATATACAAATGATTGAATTAAAGACTATAGTACTCTCACTTGCCTAAGGGATCCAAGGTTAACCCTGAGAGCTTTGAAATTCTAACTCTCTTACCATAGCTCAACAGACCCAAATATATATTTTAATCACTATTGTAAATTAATTTTAAATTAGTTAATCAGCTAGTTTTTTGGCTATGATATATATAAAAATGCCATTTTAAAAAACACCACCCTAACAACACACCCCCTCAAACAAGATTGTAAAGTAGTCTCCCACAAGTAAATATAACATACAGAGAGAAATGGCCAAAAAAATTAATGTCCTATGTGGTAAAATGGCAGTCATTTTTCTGGATCCCTTAACATATTTCCACTGGGCAAGGTATCATTTTCTTTTCTGCTTTTGGAAATATTATTTTTAATCTACTGTATTTCATTTCTAGTTCCAACTTATCTCTTCCTCTCTTCCCCTTAAACCAATGGAAAGATAAGAAAAAGAACAATCACTAAGATTTATATAATTATTTAAGATAAATTCTCATATTGGTAATATCAGAAAGAAATAAAAAGAGGAATGAAGGAAAGAAGCAAAGCAGGAAGCAAGAAAGAAAACAAAGAAGGAAGGAAGCAAGGAAACAAGTAAGCAAGGAAGGGAGGAAAGAAGGAAGGGAGGAAGAAAATAAGGGAACTAGGGATAGAAAAAGGAAATGATGATAAAGGGAAGGAAAAGAGAAAGGAAGGAGTAGAGAGGAAACCGGACAGGAATGAATGAAGAGGGAAGGGAAGAGAAAGAATTTTTTTTTTTTTTTTTGCTGAGGTAATTGAAGTTAAATGACTTTCCCAGGGTCACACAGCTAGGGAATGTTAAGTGTCTGAGACCAGATTTGAACTCAGGTCCTCCTGACTTCAGGGCTGGTACTCTATCCACTGTGCCACCTAGCTGCCTCAAGAAGACTTTTTTGGAAGCCATGATTTTTTTTGAGGGGCTCACAGATTTCCTTTCTAAACAATAACTAATCATGTTGGCATTTTGAAATTATCATAGAAATCAAAATAAAGCCTATTGGTATGAAGCTTTTAGATTCAATTATCTTTTTAATTTTTTGTGGGAGGAATATTTTGATTCAGTGCTATGGAACATTTCCTATACTCCACAAATTTTCACTTAGTATCTTCATTGTCTTAGCATTCAAATTTAATATATAATTGTGTTATGGATTGTTGAAGACTGAACCAGCAGACAATGTGCAAAACAACTATTTTCTTACTATAGTCTTACTTTACTATCAACTCTATAATATTCATGTAATTATATACATATATATGTATATATGCATACACAAATACAGCATATGCACTATGTGTGCATGTTTGTATTTATATAAGTATACTATTATAGAGTTGATAGCCATGTGTGTGTTACTTTAAATGTAACACCTTTTCCATAGCACAGAAACAGAACTGATATAAAATTTGAGCATATCTGTTTTCTGTCTTCAGTTACTTTTTAAATTATTTGCATAGAAAGAATAAAAAATTGTTGAGTTTATGCTTTATTTATTTCTCTGACAAAAGGAACTTATGATGAGAAGGACTAACATGCCTTTTTTTCTTCTTGTTAATTAGGAGAACCCAATATCTATCTTCCCTGGGACAGGATGTTGTTAGGGCTAATCTGAATGTCAGCGGTTTTTGTAACTCTATCTATCTTTGTAGCCAACAATAATGAGAAAGCCATTTTGTTTTCAAAATGTTCAATCTCATATCTTCCATGTCACTCCTCAATACATAAAACTTATTGATTCCAGTATCACTCAGTGAAAATGTAAATGCAACCTTGAGAATTTGCACTTCATCACAATAGGAAGTTTATATTATTTATTTAAAATTTAAATACCTAGCTTTTCCCTAACCTCATAAACCAATACATATTAAAGCACAGAGGATCCTAGCTTTTGGAATAAGAACTCACTATTTGACAAAAAATTGCTAGAAAATTGGAAAATAATATGACAGAAATTAGGCAGTGATGCCCTACCAAGATAATTTTGAAATGGGTTCCTGATTTAGACAGAAAGAGTGAACAAAGAATAGTTTACCTCTCTGATATGTCAAGAAGGAAGAAATTTGTAGCCAAAAAAGAACTACATTCTGAAATGAAAAAATGGATAAATTTAATTATATTAAGTTAAAACAATTATTAAAAAAAACAATGGAGACAAGATTAGAAGGGAAGCAGAAACAGGGAAAATTTACATCTAAGCATTCTGATAAAGGCAATTCTAAATTATAGAGAATTAACTCAAATTTATAAGAATAGAAGTCATTCTTCAATTTATAAATGCACAAAAGATAGAAACTTTTAGAAGAAAAACTTAAACTATTTCTCTAAATCACTATCAAAGAAATGCAAATTATGAATCTTGCAGGAGATATGGGAAAACTGGAACACTAATACATTGTTTATGAAGTTGTGAACTCATCCAACCATTCTGGAGAGCAACATGGAACTATTCCCAAAGAGCTAGTCAATTGTGCTGGGCCTTTATCCCAAAGAAATAATATAAAATGAAAAAAGGACAACATGTGCAAAATTTTGCCTTGCAACCATTTTGTAGTGGCAAGGAATTGGAAACTGAGTGCATTGCCATCATTTTGAGAATGGCTGAATCGGTTATTGTATGTGAATGTTATGGAATATTATTGTTGTATAAGAAATGGCCATCAGAATGATTTTAGAAAGGCCTGGGTAGACTTATGTGAACTGATGTTTAGGGAAGTAAGTAGAAACAAAAGAACATTGTGCACAGCAACAAGAAGATTATGTGAGCAACCATTCTAATAGACATGGCTCTTCTGCACTGAAGTAATTGAAGCCAGTTGCTATGAACTTGTGATGGAGAGAACCATCTGCATCCACAGAGAGAGAACTGTAGGGACTGAATATGGAATACAACATAGTATTTTCATTTTTTTTTGTTGTTGTTTGCTTTATCATTTTTTTTTCCTTTTTGATCTGATTTTTCTTGTGGCATTATGATTGTGGGAATATGTAAAGAAGAATTACACATGTTTAACATATTTTGAATTATGTGCTTTCTGGGTGAGGGTATGGGTAGAAGGGAGGGAGAAAAAATTTGGAATGCCGTGTTTTGCAGAAATGAATGTTTAGGGTTGCCTGTGCATGTATTTTGAAAATAAATAGCTAAGAAAAAGCATAGAGTAATTGCACTACCAACTAAAATATGGAAACAAAGTGTAGGCTTATTATGTCAGGAATGACTAAGAAAATTATGAATATATATAAGTGTAGTTTTGCTGATATTTAAGGGGCAATGAAGTTCAGGAATGCAAGGAAATCAATGAAGTCTTGTATTAAATGAGACAGAATGAAGGAAGCATAACTAAGAGTCTGAGAGAGGACATTAATGGAAATTAAAAAAAAAAAAGAACTAAGAGCTAAAATGTTATTTTAGTACAGAAATGGAAATAAATGAGATATATACAATAATTAATAAATATATAATGTCATGTAAATCTCATCAAATATTTTTATAGCATAAAAATATCCAGGTGATATATTTACAGAGTCTTTACAAGATAGATTTAATAAAAATAATAGTTCCCTCATGTGTGAAATAGATGAAAAATATGGTCTACATGAAATAGAATGGGAATGTTCATCATCAACTGAGAGTAAAGCATTAATACTTTAAAATGGGAAAATTATTTTAAACTTTATTCATTTTCATTAGCAAATCTTCAGTACTTTACAGACCCTCTTATTTACCAATCATATATAGTTTCTCTATGGATCTCAATGATCCTAGATGTAAGACACAGTTTTTTAATTTACTATATCTAAAATTTCATTAACTGATGAGTCATCAACAGACAGTAAGCCTCTTTAAACTGACTGGACCTCAGAAAATAGGCAAAAAAACCAAAATCTCTCTAGAACTTCAAAAGGTTATACCTACTAGACTTATTTTCAATAACTTAAAGTTTTCTATCGGCCAAATGAGTTGTAGGAAAAGAACTGGAGAAATGAATATTTATTTTAAAATGATAACACAAATATAATGAAAATATCAACTATTATAGATCATGATAATGATGATGATGATCTGTAAGGTTTTTTTGTTTATAAAAGCTTTTTATTTACAGAATATATAAGTAATTTTTCTATATTAACCTTTGAAGAATTTCTTTTCCAAATTTTTCCCACTTTCTTCCACCCCCTTCCCTAGATTGCAAGTAGCCTTATACATGTTAAATATGGTAAAATATATGATAAATCCAATATGTGTATACATATCTATATAGTTATCTTGCTGCACAAGAAAAATCAGCCCTAGAAAGAGAAAAAAATAAGAAGGAAAACAAAATGCAAACAAAAAATCACAGAAAGCATTAAAATGCTATGTTATGGTCCACACTCAGTTCCTACAGGCCTCTCTCTAAATGTATATCACTTTCTTCATCTCTAACCAATAGGAACTGGTTTGAATTACCTCATTGTTGAAGAGAACCATGTCCATCAGAATTGATCATCATATAGTCTTGTTGCCATGTATAATGAACCCCTGGTTCTGCCCATTTCAATTTGAATCAATTGATGTAGGAATCTCCAGGCCTCTCTGAAATCATCTTGTTGGTCGTTTCTTACAGAACAATAATATTCCATAACATTCATATACCATAACTTATTCTACCATTCTCCAATTGATGGACATTCAATCAGTTTCCAGTTTCTTGCCACTACAAAAAGCGCTGCCACAAACATTTTTGCGTATGTGGGTCCTTTTCCCTCCTTTAAGATCTCTTTGGGATACAAACCTAGAAGAATCACTTCTGGGTCAAAGGGTATGTACAGTTTGATAACTTTTTGAGCATAGTTCCAAATTACTCTCCAGAATGGCTGCATCCGTTCACAGTTCCACCAACAATGCATCTGTGTCGCAGCCTTCCCACATCCCCTGCAACATTCATCATTATCTTTTCTTGTCATTTTAGCCAATCTGACAGGTGTGCAGTGGTATCTTGGAATTGTCTTTATTTGCATTTCTCTGATCAATAGTTAATTGGAGCACCTTTCCATATAACTAGAATTAGTTTCAATTTTTTCATCTGAAAATTGTCTATTCATATCCTTTGACTATTTATTAATTGGGGAATGGCTTGAATTCTTATAAATTTGAGTCAATTCTCTATATATTTTAGAAATCAGGCCTTTGTCAGAACTTTTGAATTAAGAGGGGGCAGAGCCAAGATGGTGGAGTGAAGACACAACTCACTGAGACCTCCTCTGACCTTCTTTCAAACCAACAACAGATTAAGACTCTAATCTAATTTTAAATCAAAGAACCCACAAATATTTGGATTACAGCATATTCCTAGAAGAAACTACCTTGGTAGAGATTTGGAATAGGTCTGTTTCCGAAGGCCAGGGGGTTGGGCAGTTTGCCAAGCTCAGAGGGCAGCACCAAGAGATAGGGCAGGAAACCAGGCACATCACAGATTCTAAGGAACTGGGAAGCATCTGGGAGAATTTGGACCACTCTTCCTTCTTGCAGACAGGTCCTTTGGCAGATCTGCCTTTTGTAAAAGGAAGATTATAACCCACTGCAACCTCCAGACCTAGCTCAGAAAGCCCAGCACCTGAAGACAAGCAGAACAACTGCTTCAGGGAAAATTAAAGCAGCAGCCACTTCTCTGCTTTAAACAGATCTCAAGCTTTTTTTAAAAAAAGAAAATGAATAAAAAGCAAAAATGAACTCTCAGCATAGAGAGTTTTTATGGATAGAGAGAAGGACAAACTCAGATCCTGATGTCCATAAAAGTAAAGCAACTCCAGAGGAAGTCACAAAGAGAGACATGACCTGGTCCCCATTTCACAAGGCTTTTCCTGGAAGATTGCTTAAAGAATCTCAAAAAAGTGGTATAAGAAAAATGGATAAATGAATTGAGATCATTCCAAGGATATAATGCCCTACAAAGGAGATATGAAAAAGACACCAATTCACTAAAAACCAAAATTGATGAAATGGAAAAAGACTGCAATGAACAAAAAAGTTCAATTGGCCAGTTACAAAAGGAGCAAAAAAAGTTACTCAAGAAAATAATATATTAAAAATTAGAACTGAACAAATGAAAATGAATGAATAAATAAGACTTCAAAAATAATGTAAACAAAAAGAAAAAATGAAAAAATAGAAGAAAATATGAAATTTATCCGAGGAAAAACAACTGACCTGGAAAATAGATGTAGGAGAGACAATCTAAGGATTATTGGACTTCCTGAAAGACATGATGAAAAAAAGAACCCAGACACTATCTTCCAGGAAATCAAGAAGGAAAACTATCCTGATGTTTTAGAATGAGAAGGCAAAATTACCATTGAAAGAATTCAAAGATCACCTCCTGAAAGAGACTCCAGAATAAAATCCCCAGGGAATATTGTGTTAAATTTCAAAACTATATTGCACCAAGGGAATAATGTGGCAAGCAGCTAGAAAGAAACAATTCAAATACCAAGGAACTGTTATTAAAATCACCCAACATGTATCAGCTTCCACATTAAAGGATCAAAGGGCCTGGAAACAGATATTGCAAAAGTCAAAATAACTTGTATTACAGCCAAGAATAAGCTATCTAGCTAGAATGAGCATTATATTCCAGGGAAGAAAATGGTCATTCAGTGATATAGGTGAATTTCACATATTTCTAATGAAAAGACCAAATCTGAACAAGAAATTTGATCTCCAAACCCAGAACTCAAGAGACGCATAAAAAGGTAAATAGGAAAGAACTCTTCAGAACTATATTTCTATTATGTTTATACTTAAAGAATAGGGGTATAATTTGATTTTACTTTGATAATATGAAAAAGAAACTGGGAGGTGGAAGGGGTATCATCCTGGAAAAAGAGGGAAAATCAGGTAAAATAAGGTAAAAAAAAAGGGGGTAAAAATAATATAAAATCCCATGAAGAGGTAAACCAAACCTAACATAATTGAAGAAAAGGAACGGAGGGGGATGAGCATTGTGTGAATCTTACTTTCATCAGATTGGGATCTAAAAGAGTATATTAAACAGATTTGGTTTCACAGAGAAACTTGTCCCTCCATATAATTATCTGCTCTTCTTTCTCTCAATAAAAGCTGTCTATGGTGAGAGGTTTTTTTTTTTTTTTTGGATTTTTTATTCATTTTATAAGGCTAGAGGTCTGTTTAAGGCAAAGGAGGAAAGCTGATTCAATTTGCCCTGGGGCAGTTCTACCAATTGAGTTATTTTAGGTGCTGGCCAGTTCTGCTGATGGATTTATTGATTTCCTGGTTCTGGGCTGTTCTGCTGATTGATTGTTTTCCTTTGCTGGGCAGTACTGCTGATTGACTGATTGCTTTAGCTTGCTGTGTAATGGCAGCTAGGTCTAGAGCTCTTCTGGTTCAGTGATTCACAATCTATCCTTTACAAAAGCCAGATCTGCCAAACCACCTGCTTAACAATCAGGACACATTAACCCAAGAGGCCCACAGAAGACTCTCAGCTGCATGGAAGCCACAACCCTCAGATTCTGATCCGGCTCCTTGCTGCAATCTGGGTTTGGCAGACCATACCCCTGCCCAATTGAAACAGGCCTGTTTTGAAGTTCTTCCAGGGTATCTTCTTCTAGAAATGTTTTGTACTCCAGATGTTTGTCGATTCTTTGTCTTCAAAACCTTTCTAGAGGCTTCATATGCTGTCAGTTTAAGGAAAGTTTCAGAGGTTTCAGTCTGATCTTCGCCATCTTTGATCTTTAACATTTCAGAAAGAAAAATGTTAATCACTAGCATAAAGTTCACTAATGGTACCATTTGAGAATAGAATGTTATTTTATTGGTGTTTCTAGACTAATATATTAATAAATGCTTTAGCAAGATTACAAATTGACCAAACCATTTATCAGAGAATATCAGTATTATCTTTAGGATAATGCTGAAACAGGATAGCTCTTGGTACCTTACACCTGAATGAAAAATTGAGCTACAGGAGACTTACTTCTCTTATCTAAATTTTCTCTTGCCCTTTCAAACTGTAACAAAGTCAGAAGGAGATAGTCACTATATCCCCATTAAAAGCATCTCTGGTGCCTATGAACTGAAGCAAATAACCTGAGAAGAATGTTCTTGGACTCAACATTTCCTGTTACTTTTTTCCCTCTTTTTTTTTCTAAGCAAGTAAGACATCAGTGATATTGAAAATGAATCTATAGATTTTTAAGACTACCCCATTGAAAAATCATTTGGGTAGCATATGGACTCAAAAAATTATAAATTATGAGTGTACAATGTCACACTGTATTTTTATTAAGTGTCTTAAATATTTTACACTTACATAGTTATGTGATTCTGTATAAATATTTACAGAGGGTACCAAATTTTATAGTTGTGATGAAGAGCATATATATATATGTATATATATATATATAATATATATATATATATATATATACATCCTTTCATCTATAACATTTAAAGCTTTCTCATTTGTCTCTGATTTTTTCTAGCCTGTTTCTTTCTATTATTTTAAAATATTTCAGGGAAGACTGAGGCATGCTGGTGGATAAAAATCTGGAACTTTCCCAGCTTTCCTAAATTCTTTACCAAACAACTTTGCCTAATTCCTCAAAACAAATTCTGGAGTAGCAAAATCCATAAAAGCATAGGGGGAATGATTTTTGAGTAGTAGACTATTTAGATAAAATGGAAAAATCTGCTATACCAAGTCAGAGTATAATATAGACTGCATTAGCACAAGCTGAGCTACAAGAAACTAGCAGTAATCCTTAGGGGACACTAAATCAGAACCAGCTTTTCTAGTTATAGATCTCAGGCCACAGAGAGCAAGGGGGGCAGACAACTGGTCAGAAAGAGATTGTTACCCATACTTGAATAATATCATTGGCTCATTTTTATTTGCCTCTTCAACCTGGAAAGAATACCAGCACTAAGTCAAAAAAGTAAATAAAATCTGTGATGCTGATATATAGTACCAGATTTTGAAAGAGAATTATTTTAATTTAATTCTAGTTATCATTTTCCCTTACTCTATATTTAATCTTGAATTTTTGAGCTAAACTTCCTGGAACTAAGTGTATTCTTATTTAAATTGAGGTTCAATTATATGATGTTCAAAATTCCATTGAGTACTACATATAAGAGCAGATGACTTGATCAAATAGATTCCTTTGTTGCCTCCAATGTGTATTCTCTTTCCTCTATTGCACATTTATGAGTTTATCTTTGCCACATTTTAGCTTTAATATTTTGAATTATTCATTTTCTGGTTTTCCTTTTTTGGGGGAAGATCAGGAATAGTTGCCTATAGATACATGGAGATAAAGGGAGCAGACAACTTTATTTGTGTAGTGGACCCCTATGAGATGAAACTCCTTTTCCCAATGCAGGTAAGCAATTTTTGGGAACTTTTAGAGACTTGCCAAGAGCATAAGAGGTGAATTGAAGCCTGATGGACATTCTTGGGATGTAGAAACTCAAATACAATGCTGTGGTTCACACAGCAAAAGTAAGAACAAATAACCTTTTTTCCCCCTAGAAATGTTAGCTAATATCTACTCATTGTTTTAAGGGCAAAGGAAAGAAAGTGAATTCAACTCAATATAGCAATTATAAAACAAAACATAATGCCAATACAAATACAAAATTCTGAACTATGTCGTTCAGGAACGTTCAAAGTTCAGGTTACCTTCTTTGAAAGAACAAGGAAACAACAACAACAATAACAACAACAGAACAATAGCAAGAACAATAAAATATTTTTCCTGATTCCTTCTGTCCATTGTCTCTTCTGAGAGCAATTCTCTATTTTTGCTGCAATAAAGTTATTAGACAGGCAGCTGCTATTTATAGTATACATAGAGAAAAAGAGAATGCATTTTAATTTCTGTCTCCATACATCTAACAGTTGGACCATCTGTCATTTTGCCCCCTAGTCACAAGTCCTCTTCCTTTTGTCTGCTAGCACTTGATGACTCCTTGATAAAGTTTACAGCTTTTCTTTTCCCAACGAAGCTATCCTGAGTCAGTGCCATGGCTTGTGCACTGTGGGGTTTCTTGTGACCTTAACAGACATTCAGTGGACTAAATAAATAGTAAAGACCCTCAGGGAATACAGGAGATCAAACACATCTATTATTTAAAAGTTTTGAACTTAGTATACAAAAAGTAACAAGAGATTCCAATATGGCCTTATAGAGGGCATTTATCTTTATTATTCACTATATGATATCCATCTCTATATGACCATGGTCAAATGTTTTAGCCTCTCTAAGCCTCATATTTTCCCATCTACAAAAAGAAAAAAATTGAGAAGTTAAAAAGCAAGTCACTTTAAAGACTATTCATCCATAAAATATACTCATTCTAGAAGCAGTGGGATTCAAGTTCAAATCCCACCTGTGAAACAATTATATTATTCTGGTTACATTATTTAATTAACCTCATCTCAATTTTTCATCTCGAAAGTAGAATTATTATACATATGAAAACTATTTTCCAGTATTCTCATGAGGTTCAATTTGCTACTATGCATGAAATATTAAAAAAATTTTAAAGTGTCATTTAACTGTTATAATTCTTTCCCAATACAATTAATTCATAGATCCAATGATCTACAAACACTTGAAAGGATTAAGAAAGTTTAAAAACCTCTTATTAAAGCATATTTATTCTTCTGCTTTTTTTTTCTTATTTAGTCCTGATTTATCAACAGCATATATAATCTTGCTGATGTTCACAATTCAGGACATCCCATTTCTTTGATTAGTTACATTGCATAGTTTATGCCCATTTATAACATACAGTGTATCCCTTGATAGACACTAATGTCCTTAAGTACTTAGGATGTCTGATATTTGTCTTTGTATCTGCAACATTTGACAAGTACCTAGCACATTGTAAGCTCTTAAGAAATGTTTATTGAAGAAATGAATGAATGACTTAAAAGAACATCTAGTCATAGAAGGATCTTCTGTACCAATTAATTAGATTAATGTAAAATGTAAAATTAAAAGAAGTGGGAAAATATTTTTTAAAAAAATTATCAAAGAAATTTTCTCTGATATACTAGAAGCAGAAAGCAAAATAGTGATTGAAAGAATCCACAGATTACCTCTTAAAAGAGGCCCACAAGATATCCTTAAGAAATATTACACAAAATTCCAAAACAACAAAGGTCAAGGAGAAATTACTACAAACTGTTGGAAAGAAATAATTCAAGTATCAAGTCACAAATCAGGATTACTAAGAATTTGGCAATTTCTAAAATAAAGGATCAGAGGACTTAGAATACCAAATTCTAGAGATCAAAGTAGTTTGAATCACAACCAAGAATCAACTTATCCAGTAACATTTAGTATACATTTTTCATTAAAGGAGATGGATTTTCTTTTTTTTTTAATAAAGGTTTTTATTTGCAAAACATATGAGTGACCTTTGCAAAAAAACTTTTTTTCCCAAGCTTTTCCTTTCCCTCCCCACGCCCCCCACCCCTAGATGACAGGTAATCTAATACATGCTAAATAGGATAAATTATATGAAAAATACAATACATGTATACAT